>JAMZAV010002597.1:0-82781 GCA_024449915.1 Sweltsa coloradensis
TCGTTGCAGCTTGCCTGTGGGATTGAAAGACAGTTCGGCTCCATGACCATTAGGTCTCTCTCCATGTGACACTCGGTTTGCGTCCACCTCGTTAGAGTGCGCTGGCGTCGCTCGTGTTTTGTTCGCGCCAATCAGAGAGCGAGATGAATGCTGTGACTGTCGGTTCTCTTCCTAGTTGCGTACCCGGCACCTCCACCAAACCCGGATATTATTTAATACATCAGCGTCATATGTCGACAGTGGGTATTATATACATTACTTATAGTATATTTTCTCATATTCAACCAGTCCATGAACGAGTTTGCTAATCTCGTACATACCATTACATTCCTGGTTCAACTTTAAACTATAAATATAAAAAATCAAATTTGATGAAAACGCTTACAGTGATGTTAGGCATAGACTCTTCTGCTGCTGGTTTTTTAGCATATTTATTTATATATTATAACGTACTTAAAACTGTGTTAAACTGAAAATATAACACACAGTATCGCTTCGTAGCCTACTCCCGTTGAAATGCGCCCAGAAATCATCTTTATGCATTAATTCCCATTGTTAACAAATTGAAAATAAATAAATAAATAAATAAATAAATAAATAAATGTACTTGATTGTATTGCCTATAATCTGGTGAAGGGCGGTCGTAAATCACGTCAAACGAATTTGATACGGAATAAATTATACGTTCACATAGATTGTTACATGATTTGTTAGTATTATTATTTTATTATTATTATTATGTATTTTTTTATTTTTTTTTGTTAATCTACCTATGTATTTTCTTATTTATGTATTTCATGTGTGTTTTCAGAGCATGGCTCTGCTTATCGTAAAATAAGTAAAACGGTCCATCTCACAAACATCAGATAGTATGTAGGGAAGTATACTTACTTACTAGCGAGCTCAGGCCGTTGACGTGAGAAACTTCCTCGTTTCCCTCCCTTTGCCCGTGACTGGTTCTGTCCAGCACGGTGGCGTCCTCCCACATCCCCTAGGCTTGAGGGTCACATTATGATCTAACGGTTGACGCGCCCTCTTTCGAAGGAACGTAATATCCAACCAAGTATCACGTTTATAATAATGAATGTTATGAATCCGTTACGGTGCTGTCCTTGTGACAAGCACTTTATCTCTGCGGCGTGCGTGTGCTTACGCAACGACACTGCTCGTCATAGATCAACACACGCTTCATTAGTCAGACCGTACACATGCCACTGAAAGATCACTCACGAGTCCCTCTCTCCTTGCCTTCCAGTGTCATCACGCGACGAAGCTACGTGTAAGTGATGTCAAGAACCACATGTATGCATCGTGTTTCGGTTTAGACAAGATATATCATTTTATCTCCTAGTCTTTTAGCTTTCTAACTTTAGAAAAAAAATGAGAGTCCACGTAATTAGCTTATTGCTGTAACTTTTTGTGTTTAAAGTAAAATAACTTGTTACTTGGTTTTTTGGGTAAAGTTTAACACTATTTTAATTTCCTTTTTCAGCAGCGCCATTAATCGCAATTTTTACTTTTTCTCTAAATCACAATATTGCAACTATATTTCATTAGATCTACGTTCGATGATGTGTGGTGAAATAATTACTAAATGCTTGTATGTAAATAGCTAATACAAACATACGACTGAAACGCTACTCACTTTTAAGTGTAACTATTTTCCCTTACACAGTTTACGTATGACCTAGTGGTTGGTTATTCTTCTCTCTATTCTTGAAGCGCGCTCATTTTCATGCACCGTTGTCCTAACTTGATCAGGTCTATCCTCACTCTGTACTTAGTCGTGACTGTATGTCACTCGTGTTAAACTTCTAGAAGACGATCTAGTTACCTCCATAACAGTTTCTATAACTGAATAAGCTTAACGTTAAATAAATAAATAATTTGCATTTGAAAAATCCAAAATAATCAAATGTTTCATCGTCCCACCATGGTCCCACCACATTTCAAATTTATCTTTTCTTAGTGGTATGTCCTTGTTTTACTTTCACATACACAGCAAAGCTATTCATTTCAATAGAACTAAAATGTAGTTCATAAATAATATCTTTGTTGTGTACTCGTTAATGTCAGAACTTATTTCGTTTTGCTTATCTTTTTGTTCTTACTTGATCATTTATCACAAATTGTTTTAACCTTTTAGCCTTAATAATATATGCAAAATAATTAAGCCCCCCCCCCCTCCTTTTTCTACCACTTTTTTAATCTTACGTCCTATTCCCCTACAATAATGACTATCGTTATTTTAAGAAGATGGCGTCACCTTTCTATCTAGATAAGCCCCCGGCCCTGAACGCCAGGAGCTAGCTACGTAACTTGTTGCTGTCTTTGTTTGTGTAGCTCTAGTTCTCGCATGAATGCAACAGTTAACTCCTAGATACTTGTCTAACTTCGCTCCAGCTCGTATTTGCATGCTTGAGACTTCGCTGGCGAAGGGTAGAGAGCATCCGGCAACTAAAACGGTTCGGTTTTGAGTTGGTAAGCGTTTAGTTGTGTGGGTTTAACGTGTGTGCTGTATACGGGTGATCCCTTTGAAGCTCCCGCTCAGACCCAATAACGTGAAAAGACCTACCTTGCCGCTTTGAGCTCGGCAAGTGTCACGGGCGCGAATTGAAAGCCGTTTAACTTGCGTCATCTTCACTGGAGTAGAAGAATAGCGAAACAAAGTAATTGCGTTTTAAAGCATGATGGTTCAGAGTGGGGATGTTGATTGCAACAGGTTTGCTCTTTGAGAGTTGTGAGTTGACGCAGCTGAAGTGGAAGCATTCATTGTCTTGTTAGAATGTTTAACCGCCAAGGCCGCCTGAAGATGTAAGAAATATTGCACCAAGCACGTGTAACAGGGAGTGAAGCCTAAGTGCACAACGTCTCTCCAAGGTTGAACTATCCTTGGTGGAGGTGCCGGGTTCATTAATTCCCACCTCGGGAGGGGCCAGCCCTAAGACCCGAAGCGCCACTAAAAACAATCTGAATCAATCTTGTTCAATAAAAATACAAAGTCCAACTCGCTACCTTCCCGTGGTTTGGCCTGTGACTAGGGTAGTAGTGTATTCCCCAAAACTAAGGGCGAGCTCTGGCCGGTTGGGGTGCGTGTTGCAAAGAGAGCTCTCGCGCAACTCTTTATCACACCTTTCTTCATTCACACAGACTTACTCATATTTATTTTTTCTTTCACTTTTTTCGTCTCCAAACTTGCCGGCCCTCTCTGCAACGAGCACTCCTCCGTTCCCACCCAGTTTAACCTATCCTATCCAACATCCTCACTCCTTCCCATTAACCCCCCTCGTCTTCCCTTACGTTCCTCCCATTAGAAAGAAGAAAACATGGTGGTAATCCACAATTATGGAAAAAGAAAATTTGGAAGTTTCCAATACAATTGACATGGGCACTGATAACTCTACTGTTGAGTGCCCTAAAACAACATTAACTAACTAACTAACCATGTCAATCGGAGGTCTCGTTCGGTTTCTTACTGTCAGACGTGGCACACCATCGGTAGGCGAACAGAACAGTGTTGTAATTGGGAATCTTTGCTCACTAATCAAGAAAAAACAGATAACTTTTAGAGAAGTGCAATTGTAATGAAGTGATAATTTAACTTCAAATATTGTGTGTTTACATAAGAGTATGGCAATTTATTTATGTTGCCTTTTTATAAAACCTCATTCCTTTACCAAACTACTATTTTTGTTTGCAATCTAGGTGGTATAAGGCCTTTGAGACGCTCCTTCATACGCTGCAGTATCATTGGATGAGCGTAGCGAGCGAAGCGAAGATTCCATTCTACTACACTGGAGAAAAAAATCGTGAATTTTTTTTTTTCTGTATTCTTGTATGTTTGTCCACACGATTCCGGCTAAACCGATACTCCGATTGCGATGAAATTTTATGGAGGCCTTCGAAATCTCTTAACTTAGAACTGCCACGTTTTTGAGCGCAATCAAAAATTTTCTCATGAAAATCGCAATTTTACGATTTTTTTCGATTTTTAAAAAATTTCTTCGACTTATAACACCTACATGCTTTATCCGATTTTAATGATTTTTGCACAGAATCTTTATTTTATGAATTAAGATATTCTTGTGAAATTTGAGCGCAATTGAAAATTTTTTTTCATAAAAATCGAAATTTTACGGGTTTTTTCTTCTTTTTTAAACAATTCTTTGACTTATAACACCTACATGCTTTATCCGATTGAAATGATTTTTTCGCAGAACCTTAATTTTATGAATTAATATATTATTGTTAAATTTGAGCGCAATCGAGAAATTATTTCTTATAAAAATTTCAATTTTACGATTTTTTTTTAACAATTACGATTTATTAAAAAAAATTAGAAAAATAAAGTTAATTCTTTATTTTATTTTATTTAATTTAAAAAAAATTCAATTTAATAATGATTTTTCCACAGAACAACAGAAAATTCGCATAACACATGGCAGCTCAATGCACCAATTACGCTCATCCAACAACGCGGCGGGACTTAAGCGTTTTCCTAGTGAATAGTTCACTTTTTATTCATATAAAATCTTGTTTTGAATTGGAAACCACCAAACCAAACCAAAGTTACCTACAATTATTAACCGCTTTCGTACAACCTAGGTGATTTACTTCAAATCATTCTCCTCTTCACGCGAGAAATAACACATGTTAAAGAAGGTATTTTATTCTTTCTAAAGTCGAAGATGCATCGAGTATTTTTCTCTCCTGCTCCCCGCCTAACGTACTTGTCAGTTCCCAAGCATCGCCAGTGGTGTCCCTTCCCCGTGACTGGGTCTGTCATAGTCGGATGTCCACTCACTCGCGCGGGCCCCTTGTGCTATTGGCTTTCCGCTCTCAAAGCTGCACTCGTATCTTTGATCTTTGTTTGCACAACCTGTATGGGACATTTGCGTTTCACAACTGTCGTGCGACATATTATATCGGTCGAGTTACAAAGGAACGACTATTAACATCAAAGCTTCCATGTTGTTGACGATTAATAACCCAGATGACGGTTTTCAAATGCATTATAGTACAGTGGTTTGAAATTGCCGTACCTTGTTTGACTTCGTGGTCGTGGTGAGTACATTTAAATTATGACCTCATTCTAGTGGAGTTTTATTTCTTTGCGTGCTTACAATGGGCTTGTACTAACGTGTATTGTATATATGTGACGAATGCTCCGTCGAGATTGTGCGACACGTTTCACCAGAGAGATTGTTCACATATTGAATTCGACTCACCCTAAAAGATTTGACCTGACATAATGGGTCTGTGTGTATAACCTGCACTAACTTGAGAATTAGTTGCGTATAACAGCATTTTATATTCAAATACCTGGTAAATGTTTTGAATCTAAATGAATTTAGATTGTTGTAACAAACATTTATCTTCCCATAAAAACCGTAAATATGCTGTTTGGTAAATGAAATTATATAAATAATTGAATGAATTAAAATTGGGAAATGATGCTGTAAATATACACGTGTACATTTAGTTTATGCCTCAAAATACATAAACAATACTTAGCTAATTCCCAATAAGCTTGGGTAAACATTATTTTAGTATCATAATCATTTTGTTATTTCAAAAACCTGTTTACTGAATTTGCTTCTATTTTCAAAACAAAAATTATACGTACGTCAGCTGCCAATAACAATCCTAGGTTAAAAATATCCTTTCGAGGAAATGTTCATGGTAGAAAACCATAAAATTTACCGAGGAAACTTGCTCCAACATAAATTATAATAAACAATATAAATGCATGCTCCTTTTCTTCCTTCGTGTGCCAGAAAAGAATAGCCTCATATAAAAAATATAAAAGTGTATTTCCTATTAGGTTGTGTTGTAATCAGTATGTGTCTCAGAAATCACTTCGGCTGTAGAAGAAGGAATGGCTTTGTCAACGTCTAGCGTTCATAAATGGCTGTTTGTGTGGTTTACCATGCGGAGGTAACTGGATTTATGTTGAGTCTCTCAAAGAGTTGAAAGAATAAATAAGACGGCAACAGAGATACTTGCAATCTGTCTTAAGAATATACTGTATCTGCCCTGGAAAGAAACTTCATCCGGTCTGTTGTGGACGGATGTGATCATAACCGGAAGTACCCGTACGAATGTTCTACTACCGTCAGTGAATACACAATGTCATTCGGGGCTGTAGTTGGTCAACCAATGAGCGTCGAGCTTGAAAAATACGAGAGAGGGAGAGAGAGAGAGAGAGAGAGAGAGAGAGAGAGAGAGAAATACGATAATTGAAATGATTGATAATTCCCTCGTTCTTTTGATTCTCTGTTAAAAACTGTCGAAAGAGGATTCAGCAATTTAAATAAGCTTTTCACCGCTTTGCATTGTTTACAGAATTTAAACTGTTTTTGCTGCCGACGCCACGGAAAAAACCTAATCACCCTTATCCGTTGAGAAAAACATCAGAGAATGTTATTCGGTGGTCCCGGTCTAAAACATTTGTCCTAGAGACTTTGGATTGTATCTTATGTTTAAATTGACGTTTTCGTTCTCTGGTGACAGTATTACTTGAAAGTAGACTGTGTTTTCATTCTCGGTTGACATTATTACTTGAAAGTAGACCGTGTTTTCATTCTCTGGTGACATTATTACTTAAAAGAAGACCGTGTTTTCATTCTCTGGTGACATTATTACTTGAAAGTAGACCGTGTTTTCATTCTCTGGTGACATTATTACTTGAAAGTAGACCGTGGTGGCAATGTTGTTGAACTCTTCCTTGGACTCGGTATTGGCGAGTAGAATGAGGGCGCAGCACGTCTCGACCGTAATGAGGGATTCTTATCTGTTAACACAGTGTATACAACGAGTGTATTCATAAACACGTGCACAATGAAAATGTTGGGTGGATCCATTAACATTCTCATTAAAACTGCACCTGGGCTGTCATCGCGTCGTTGATTGCTTTTCCTCGGTCTTATCTTGACGTTGTGTTTAGTTCGACGCGTCCATCAACGTCGTGCTACTCGACGTGGAAGGCGACAGGTGTACACGTGCGTGCGTGCGTGTGTGCGCGTGTTTGAGTGCGTGCTACTTGAGGGCTGAGAATCGTATTGTGGTTGATGCCTACTCTCGATATGTTCTGAAGCCGACAAGCATCTTCGAAATTGAAATTTAAGCATTACGAGTTGAGAATCTTATCATGAGTACCAGAGTAAACGTCCTTTCAAGTGTTACTCGTGGTTTTAATTAATTATAGTTTTCCAAAGAGTTTGTTCTCAGATGGGACGTCTTGACAGTGCGTCACTTTCAGTTGGTTTCTCTCGTGCTGCCTTCTGTGGGGGGGGGGTAGACATACGCTGTGAATGATGAGGGGGCTGGGCTCTGCACTGGAAGTCGTATTTCCGGGTTAAATTCTTGTAACCTTATCTTAAATCAAGTATAATATTCAACACGATAAAAAATTATAAGTAAAATGTTCCGTTTTTAGGGCACGAAAGCTGCCCTTATATTATGGCCTGCTAACTACCCAATTTGTGTAATTGTTTCTTCTGACAAGTCATTTGACCGTTCGTTTATCATTTTGTTTTTTGTTTTTTACTTAAAAAGGCCATCAAGTGGTATGATGAAATATGTCGTACACAATTTGTAGTATTATTTATATTCACTCTATTCATAAACATGAATAATTAAAAGGAAATTATTAGTGGGAAATCACACTTGGTATTGCCTAACTATGCAATTTGACGACTGGTAATAGGCGGAGCTTAAAACGATCGATAAGCCAAATGACGAGAGTTGGGATAGGCATAGATTCTCATTTCCCAAATTTACGTTTGTTGAACGGCGAAACACATATAACGCTCTAACTCTTTTTCTATTCATTATTTGGACAAAACTTAAGAGGAATTATATTTAGCAAACATATCATTGCTTATAATAGCGATTATTTCGATTTTTTTATACAGCTGTTAGCTTGTTATTGCAATGTACACAGCATACATGAAAAATTCTGAAAACGACTAGAAGCTTTCTCAACTTCAATTGACAAAAAACTACTAATCGGATTTCGACAAGACCTCTTTTAAAACATTCATCTGACTGTTTAGACAAGAAATAAATTAACTTTCTAGACAGAAAGTGCACTGAACGAAAATTTAAAGCATGTAGTAATATGCAGCGTGCAGTTTTTCACGGCTCATCCGCACGTCAAAAGTGCGTATTTTAGATGAAAACACATACCCAGCATATTAGCATGTGCTGTAAATTTTCGTTCAGTGCACTTTCTATCTAGAAAGTTAATTTATTTCTTGTCTTAAAACCGCCAGATGCATTTTTTGAAAGAGGTATTGTCGAAATCCGATCAGTAGTTTTTTTGTCGATAATTGAAGTTGAGAAAACTTATACTCTGATATTTGTTTCATGTAAATGCTAACGTAAAAACAAGTTAATGGCTGTGTCTAAAATTTTAAATAAACGCTATTGGAAGGAATGATATGTTTGCTTAATATTATTCCTCTTAAGTTTTGTCCAAATAATGAATAGAATAAAAGTTAGAGCGTGATAAGTGATGCGCCGTTCAACAGACGTCAACTTGCGAAATGAGGATTTATCCCAACTCATTCCGCCATGTTGCCTCGTGACGTCAGGAGGCGGGTAAAATTCTAGTCGTCAATTGTAATTGTACTCCAACTACTCATTATAATATTATATAGGCCTAGTATTGAGTTTTTAAAGAAAAATAAAATAAAAAAGATTCTATAGTAATGCAAAAAGACATTTTATATAACAGTTTATTTGAAAGTAATAAATCATACTTTTGTAAAACAAATTTACTACTACATTGTTGTTGTCTCTCAGATGAGTCATCTAGCTCTTCAAGTCTCGGTTGTCTGCAGATTTATGGAAATAATAAAAACTAATTATTCTAATCCTTCACGGCTGGCATTGTGAGCTAGGCCCTAGTGTCATGAGAGGGCGCGCATTGAATGGCGGAGGCACCAGAGCGGACGTAAGCCGCCACCACGCCCGCTCATTGGTACACCAAACAATGGGACCTGGGGAGAGCATTTCACTCTTCGGGATCAGACAACGACGTTTTAATTGGAAATTGCTTCAAAATTGTGTGCTCAGTGCGGGGTGGCTATTTTTTGCTGCAGAATTGGGGGCGTTAATCTTCAAATTGTGAAATTTAATTTAAAGAAGATTTGTTGATACTTTACACGAGCAAATAAAAATCTTGATGAGAGTTATGCTCGTGCTGGTTTTATCGTGGCTAACATGAGACCTGGATCTTGATATTGGAAGGATTTCATCTGATCAAACTGAAAGGTGAATAAATGTAAAGTTTAGTATAAACAGTAACTTCGTAATTAAGAATTTATAACCAAGTATATCAGGAAGTCCAATTGAAATTCTATGTTATCAGTGAATGCTATTGACTTTTTCTTTTTGTAGTTCAAATATATGTGTGTATTTATTTAAAGTCGATCCTATTCATTATAAAAACTTTAAAATGATAATAACAACGTTGAAAATGAAATATACAAATAACATTATATTCCTGTAACACTAATCTCACACTTGTGTGCGTGGTATAGTCTGTTAAAACCCTTTATAGGGCAAAAGAGAAGGACCCATAATTTTTATACTTTCACAATTTAAAATTCGTGATTGTTGTTTTTTTTTGCCTTTTTCGCCGTTTTTTGGTACATGTTCAAATTGAATTTACTACAGGCAAACAAAATATCCTGGACATCCCGGAAATTTGTGTTTTTGAGTGTTTTTATACACAATTTGATTTTTGAACCATTACAAAAATCCTTCTAATCATTAGAATTTAATAAAAATACGCACTGTCATTCTGACATAATTTTATGCACCGTATCACTAGATAATATGTATTAAAATGTGTGTTAATTCTACCAATTCCGAACAAAACAAAGCACTGCCCTATAAAGGGTTAAGTCGCAACGCATTTAATATAATTGGTATTTCTGTGTAGATTGTAACTAGAGCTACAAAGAAAAATGTGAATCAAATGTGTAGCACTTCCGATTTTAAAACAGCACCTTAGGGGATCTATTTTACATCTTCAAAATCCGCACAAGGATTTTTTGACAAATTAAATATTATAAAATAGAATTTGTCACAATAAATTTGTTATAAACCATGTTTAACCTTAGACAACAAACACTGCTAAAGTTAAATTATATGGAATACCTTTGTTCTAGTGTGCTCAACATGAACAGTTTATTGGTGTGTTTATCGGATCTACGAGCAATGTATGGAAATTACAACATTCTGAATATCTAATTATCAACTATTTATTAACGAGGGAGCGGAGACGACTCGAGTGTTCCATTCAACTCGAACGGATCTCATTCTGTGATTCTGTCTGTCCTGTCTGTCTGTCTGTCTGTCTTGTCTGTTAAAGTCGAAAATCAGCCGAACCGCTGAACAGATTGAGCTGAAATTTTATTTTAACGACATCCGGTACGATTTACTGGAACTGTACAATCAGCTAGATCCAAATTGCGATTTAATCCTACAATAAAAAAAATGTAATTTTAATATATCAATAGCATTTGTTTAGTAGCAGCTAGCGGGATCGTACTCTACGTGCTTGCATTGCTTCTTGGTTAAGCATTTAGTCTACCGCACGGAGGTTGAGGTTCGATACCCGTTAGGTCGAACTTTTTTTATAATTTTACACCCACAATATATATTTGAGAGGTGTTTAATGGTAAATACAAACTTAGGTGATTTTGTTTTATCTTGGAATTTTTAAATGTTTCACGCTAATACGTTTTGAACACGATTCGCATTTCTAATGTTCAATTTAATAACTAGGAAACGCCAAGTCGTGTTAAACGAGTAAGTGAGCCATGTGTTGAGTACCCGGTATCATTCCTACTAGATCCTTAGGTATAGGGGAGGAAAGGGGATGTTCCCGGATACTCAACACTTCGCTCACTCACTCACTCGTTTAACAACAACTTTGGCGTTTCCCTAGTATTTATTCATTTATCACATAGCCTAGGATATTAACTCATATCGAATATAAAAAATGGTTACTTTCCTTCCTTACTTTCCTTCGTGATTATACCACTTACAACAGATGCTGTGAATTCGTAATGTAATGAGCAACTATATATTATAATGCACGTTTCACAATGTGCGTGTTGGATCCTAGTCACCTTATCTTTCACCATCTGCTTTCGCCCGTCTCTACAACCGAGCGTATTGTAAAGAAATACACAAAGCAATCCTCTCTAAAACACACAAGAAACTTATTCTAGCCTCATATCGTTCTAATGTCGCGAGCTAATTGTCCTAAATCAACACGCTGTGCAAGTTATTCCAGATAATCTTCGCCTGTTGTTCTGAATGTAGTGATGGGAACAATAGGAGGCCTTACATTTACTCAATTGGTCCTGTTGTTTGTTTTCTCTGCATTATACAGGCTCAGTTTGTGCGTCTGTGCACGCAATTATTGAATAGCCCAACTGAGAACAAAGATCCACTCTACTTTTTATCATTAACTTCTACTACATAATTATCGTCCAATAATAAGTCATTCGAATTCTTAATTAAACCTGACAGTTATTGTAAATAAATAAAGTTAAAGGTGTGGAAGTATTTCTTGTTTGCCTCAAGTTCATTAGTCTTTGTTTTTCCACCCCATCTCTCTCAAGAACCATCTTAGAAACAACATTATATTTAAGAAAGACCATTCGAAATGAGTTCTGATCTGGAATAATAATTATTGTCGGTAGTCTGACTTCTTTTGTTCGGAATTGTTATGATATGAGCACGAATCCCACGAAGAAAAGGGACACTCACAACGTACTTTTTAACAAGAATATACAACTTTCCCAGCAAACACATAAGTTACGGAAAAGTGATGGCTGCGTGCTGGCACTTCTGGCCACTATAGCCACTGGCTGGCCAGCAGTGAGAAGGTGTCAGGCTGTCACTGGCATATTGTCTGAAGGCTGGCCAGAACCAAAAATAACCGCAGCCCGGTGTTGGTTGGCCGCTATTGTGTTTATGTCGTTTTTCCGCCACAGGCGTGTAGATGGCTGGCCACCACTTTCCCGACTGTCGGTTGGCCAGCAGCGGATAAGTGTTGGACCATCACTCGTAACCCTACGCATGGCTGGCCACAACATCCTAGTAACCTGTCCAGTGATGGTTGGCCGCTGCCGTGTCGCTGTTGTTTTGCCGCCACAGGCGTGAATATGGCTGTCCATCACTTTGCCGGCTGCCGGTTGGCCAGCAGTGTTAATGTGTTGGCTCATCACTAGAAAACCGTCTTCCGGCTAAACATATTTTAACAATCACCCATCCAGTGAAAGTCGAAATTTGCTATTGTATGTATAGGTGATTATTCCCTCAACTCATCAAGCTTCTTCCGTGGCGCAACGGTTAGAGGCTAGGCTAACAGATGGAAAGTCGCCCTGCTGGACCGAGTTCGAGACACCTTACTTGAAAATTTTTAATTACTTGCAATTAATACATGTAGTGTATCAACCTACAGATATTCGACTGGTGTCAGAATTAAGACAAAATACCTTTGTGACACCGATTTAATAACAATTATACTTATTATTTCAATTTTTTGTTTACATTTTTAGATACCAGATCGCGCTGCTCCCAATGATTTCCCAGAAAACGAATTTACACGAATTTATGGGCCATAAGTGGCCCGCAAGCGGCTGGCCAGTTCAGTTCTGGCCAGCCGCTTGCGGGCCGGCATCTTTGGCCATTTGCCGGTTAAGGGCCGGAAGCGAGCCACAAGTGACGGCCGGCTGATGGCCGGTGGGACAAAATCAGAGCGAGCCGTAACTGGCCAAAAATGCCGGCCCGCAAGCGGCTGGCCAGTTCAGTTCTGGCCAGCCGCTTGCGGGCCACTTAGGGCCCACCAATTCGTGTTTGCTGGGTTACCACTTCTGTATATCTATTCAGGAAGGCTTCTCACCAGGCATAATAAATAATATATTGATTCGTTACACCCTGGCACGATTAACGTTACATTATTTGTATACAGTCAATGTCAGGATCTATATTTCATTCAAATTTGCTTTGTCTATTTTGTCGTTGTTTTAGATGAATATGCATTCGAAAATTTTGTTCTCGTATTTGTTACAAAATATCATCAAAATGAACTAATTGACGTCGCTTTACATTCTAATTTTAATTAAAGTTCCATGTATAACCAAGGAGCACAATAAATAATTGAATGTGCAACCAATGGAGAATACAGTAAAGTTCACCAATGATCCGCTTATAGTTATCAACTCAACACGCTTTCACTTAAATTATTTGAAGTTTTGAACATACCACATTGATTTTGGTTACGACTACGCTGGAATTAAACCAATGCTGTGCTGTGCCCACAATTGCATTTCTGTGCGTATTGAAAACAAATTATAATAGCGTTCGCATATTTCAACTGTTTACCCGCATCTCTAACGTAGTTTCCGCAGCTAGGCTGGACATTGGTTTTGTTAGCGGTTCCGCACGCGCCCTCTGTAATGAGGTCGGATCCCTCATTGTTGTAAAGCGGACGCGGCCTGGAAGCACCAGATTAATTAAACCCAACTTGTCAAGAGATTGAAGGAAATGTGCCATTTTACTAACGTAGTTTTTTTTTCTTTATACCGGTCTGCACTCACGTACACCGGTGCAAAAAATATGTTAAAGCACGAATTTAAACTTTGACCGAAGTTTCCTCACTTTGATGAACACATTTCCTGGTGCATCTACGTCCTTCGTCAGGCTAAGATGAACGCACCTAAAGTTACGACTTTGTGACATGTAGCTTTTATTACTATTGTATCATAACTAGGCCGCTTCGCGAACGCTTTTTTTAGTCGCGTTGATGGATGAGCTTTTTTGTAAGTTTTTATTTTGCGTGGGATCTCTTTACTTTTGCAAGTGCTTTTTGAACGCATTGTAGGTGATTAATGTCAAGTTAGTATTGTTACTTTATATTGTTATTATATACCTCATAAAATTTATATTAAAACCTTTATTTCTATGGATTCTGACTAACTTTTCCAACTTTTTCTTTCAAAAGGTACTACATCACCATAACCTTAATGTCCATGTAAAATATGAACGTTGTAGCCCCACCCGTTTGGTCAGAATTGGCCCGAATGTCACGAAAATATCGCACTAAAAAACAAAAAAAACCGTAAAAGTACGATATTCGTGAGAAATATTTCTTCGGCTGTACCCAATACGTGGCAAGTCTAAGTTCAGAGATTTCGAACGTCCCCTCCAATTTTCATCAAGATCGCGCATGGCGTTTGCCCGGTAGAGAGCGAAAAAAAGGCAAATTGAAGTCTTCGCTTCGCTCATCCAATCAATAACTTGATTATTGTAAAATATTCGCCAAAAGACTATTTTTTACATTTAGTAAAGCATAGATTTTGTTCATTTTGTTGCATAGTTTTAACTACTGGATTACTGATTACAATTTAACTTTACTGTTTTGTCTCCAAGTCATACAGCATAGTAATAAACAACCTTTTCACGTGTAACATATGGATCCCAGAATGCAAGTTTAGACCTACATGTGTGGTATGTCTCGAAGCCCAAGGCCTAGGCCTACACAATGTCAGTCATATCTTTTCTACATTAATAATCGACCACCCTATATTTACCTCCCAACGACTCTATTTCAAAAACTCGAGTCCACTCTACATTTCTAGTCGCTTAGCAACGGCCTAGCTTTCGGTTTCACGATTCATTATTTCTATAATTGCCACTTGTTGTCTGGGCTCTCATTCAAATGCACGACTCGCCAAACAATGGAATATAATACAACGAGTCCTCGCCAATAACAATAAAACACTCCGCAAGCTGTCGCACTCGCCGGCTAACGTTTTCAGCCCTCCTTAAATCTGAGACTGCTCGAAGTATCTTGCTAGGCAGTGATTTGCCCAAAGTCTACCATGGGTATACACGAAATATTCATTATTATTCTCTTGAAAGTTCTTTCTTCAGAAGTATTTAACTTAGTTCTTGGAGGTTGTACAATAAAGTCCACTCCGACTTGATATCTTCAACACAAATGAGCCTTGACTTGGAAAAGTGATTTGACTGCATGGCATGGTTGTTGAAGGTTGTTTGTATTATCGAATACTTTTACACAAAAAATAATTACAAATATCGATTTCCTATTTTATTTTTATTTACATAATGTTCTAAATCATCCTATTTCAGCAGCATTTCTGATCTATTTGCAATGTTCATTATCAGCGTAAGTTAATTCATTACTAACAATTCGCTAAGCTACATAGATAGATAGGCCCTTTTGTATTGTTCTTTACTGCAGGAATAGAAAGCCCAAACGTCAAACGCGTCGTACTTGTATATTCACAACTTCCTCTACATCAAAATGCTGGACACTCCGGGTTTGGTTACAGGATGAACATCATATTCTCACAGAATGGGAATCGTTGTATATTAAACGCAGTACATCACACTCACCAGGTTAAATTACTAAAATGTACAAATATGAATGTTTCACCAACAGTTCACCGCTATTGGGTAAAATAAAACAAAGATGCCATTTATTTTCGGCTTCACCACAATTACCTACTTTTGAATTTTCTTAAGTATGCTTTTAAGTTCTTAGGTTAGATGATCTTAGTCCGATATACACTATACTTTCAACAAAACTTGTAATCATTTTCGCCGCCAATTTACCTCTTTTTGGCATAACAAAAACGAAAATTACCTTCTATATCATTCAATTTTCACCACAAATATCCTTCTCTGATCCAAGTCTTGCCAGATGTCTCAGTTTCCCTGCCTCGTACTGAAAATACCCGAGAACCAGCCTCATGTTTCCTGCCGGCGACTGTATCGCAGTGATAGCTCGCCTAATCCCGCCGACTGCAGCAATAAGAGAAGAGTCGAGGTATCATGCCGTATGACGCCTTCACAGCGGCACATAATCCTAACCCACGTCTGCCGAGCGCTCTATGTCTCAGTTTCCCTGCCTCGTACTGTACATACCCGATAACCAGCCTCATGTTTCCTGCCGGCGACTGTATCGCAGTGATAGCTCGCCTAATCCCGCCGACTGCAGCAATAAGAGAAGAGTCGAGGTATCATGCCGTATGACGCCTTCACAGCGGCACATAATCCTAACCCACGTCTGCCGAGCGCTCTATGCCTCAGTTTCCCTGCCTCGTACTGTACATACCCGATAACCAGCCTCATGTTTCCTGCCGGCGACTGTATCGCAGTGATAGCTCGCCTAATCCCGCCGACTGCAGCAATAAAAGAGAAGAGTCGAGGTATCATACCGTATGACGCCTTCACAGCGGCACATAATCCTAACCCACGTCTGCCGAGCGCTCTATGTCTCAGTTTCCCTGCCTCGTACTGTACATACCCGATAACCAGCCTCATGTTTCCTGCCGGCGACTGTATCGCAGTGATAGCTCGCCAATCCCGCGACTGCAGCAATAAGAGAAGAGTCGAGGTATCATCCGTATGACGCCTTCACAGCGGCACATAATCCTAACCCACGTCTGCCGAGCGCTCTGTCTCAGTTTCCCTGCCTCGTACTGTACATACCCGATAACCAGCCTCATGTTTCCTGCCGGCGACTGTATCGCAGTGATAGCTCGCCTAATCCCGTCGACTGCAGCAATAAGAGAAGAGTCGAGGTATCATGCCGTATGACGCCTTCACAGCGGCACATAATCCTAACCCACGTCTGCCGAGCGCATCTTTGTTCTCCCGTACGTACATACCCCGTAACAGCCTCGCGCGGACTTAATTGGAATGACTCTAATCCTCAGTCCTGCAATTAAGATTAAAATCATAGCTCATGTATTTGTTCAAGCGTATTAACCAGTCTGCGACGGTTTTTATTTTGCCTTTAGGTAATACCGCTATATCCGTATGATTTCCGTCGGACTGTATCGGTGGATAGCTTGCTTAACGTTGGCAAAAAGAGAGAGTGGAGAAACGAACATCGTGAAATTCCACGTCTGCGCGTATGTCCATTCCCTGCCTCGCATACATACCGATACGCTCGTTTGCCCGGTATTGGGAAACTGGCTAATCCAGCTCGTGCATGCTGACAGAGTCGGTTCTAGCCATGTACGCTTCACAGCGCAATAACCTAACACGTCTGAGTGTCTTTTTCTCCAACTCGGCCTGGAGCTTGAGGATTAATTTTTTGAATGACAAAGTCCTTTTCCGTTTGTAAGTTGATAATTCATTGCTCAATGTATTTTTCATGATTTATGGGGTGTTTTTTTATTTAGGTATATCGCTATTCCCGTAGATTCGTCTGCGAATGGGACGCTTTTAAGTTATTTAATAGTCAGAAACGAACATGTTGAAATTCTTTTGCGCTTGCACCAGCACCCCACAACGAATTGCGTTGGGTATTGGCTGGCTGGAATACTCGCATACGACGTTCTACCATTAGCTCACTGAGAAACCTAATATGTTATGTGAATGTATTTTAACATCTGGCTTGGTTGTTGAGATTAATTTTTTTTATCTGCAGTGTACTTTTTTCACGAGTTGTAGCGTTGATTATTTATTTTGTATATGATTTTTGTTATGGGTGTTTCTCACTTTGCTTAGTGTATCCCCTTCAGGCGTCTTGCGTATTGGGAGGCTTTTAATGTTATTCTATTCAAAACCATTTTCGTATGGATGCTTACTTTAAGATATACATCAGTTTTAACCGTTGTCCCACTTACTTCAGAATTGTGGTGTATCCAAGGGCTGGTGTAGATTACTCGATCCCGACTTTCTGCCAAAAGACTGAAGAAAACCTCGGAAAACTTTCAGTCAGGATTGCCTGTAGCTGTATTTGAATCCTTGATTCTTGAATCAGTCTCACACGTTATTCATGAATAATCTCTATCGGCTATATTTTATAGAGGTCTGCTTAACTCCTTTATTGGTCGTAGCAATTGCAAACGGTAATTGTGATGTCTTGCGATATGACATGTTGCTAGGTGACACCTCCGGGACGTGTCCACGATACAACTATGTTCTTACTCAGTTGATCCACATATAACGGGACGTGTCCTCATACAACGATATTCTATCTCACTTGATCCGCATACAACGGCACGTGACCGCTTTAGCCTGACAACCCTCGCAATCAAGGCCGCCGCGTGGATCCCTAACAGTGAGTGGTAAACATTTCAGAAAACATTGCTCGGGATACAACAGTCGGCAAAAGCGAGCGAAAATCTTCCCATCTCTCCCTCATGATCGTAACCGTATTTTTCTCTTGGAATTTAGAAGGTGAAGGTGAGAGGTAAGACGATCTTATAAGGCAATAGTGCTAAGATCATCATTTACAACTAAACTCTCCTCTTCACCCCTCGCCGTCAACTCGTTCCTCAACGCGTAACGCGAGTGCCCCGTTGCCTAATCCATCGCCACAGCTGTGTATATGGGTGTATCTAGCGTAGTCCACTCTTTTAGGGCATTGTTTGTTCACCCCACTTTTCCACTAGTCAGTTAGGTTATAATCCTCGTTTTCTTATCACCTTTACCAGTCTGTGCTGAATAGAGATGTTAGTTCCAACGGTAAACCTATCTTACATATTTTTTTTTTATTTTCAGAAGTGACAACTTCCGTGTCTAAGTGACTATTGTCACACGAGTTAGTAAGTTGACCTTATGGTTACTAACTTATGTATCTTACGGTACATCTTATGGGGGAATGGAAGGAATATATTTAGGGCTTTACAAGACTAAATTGAGCATTGGTATTTTTTAAGCATGTGCTTCTACTACCTGTAGAAAGCCGTTTGCATGGTTACACTTTTTGTATTGATTCAATACCTACCAGTTTGACCAGGCCAAAATGGAACCAAAAGCCCACAGACTTTGGCTATCGACCTTCATCCTTATCCTTCATCTACTCATTTCTCAACTGCATTAATAGAGAAATAAATCAACATAAACAAAACAACAACCCTTTATCAAACCTAATTGATTATAGCGCCCGCTGCTACATAAACTGGGACGCTAATCAATCTTCATCTGACCCAAGTATCATTTGACTGAGTGACGTTAATATCGGCCCCCTTCAGGTTCGTCACCCTACCCTACCCACTCACGTCGCCACCAGGAAGCGCGCGAGTCGCATCAACTCTGGTCTAAAGGAAATTGACAAAGGCAGACAGGAATTTATTATATTCTCTTAGTATAGGCCATCTCACCGTAGGTGGCTAGTTTAGCCCTTTGCAACGCCATCGTGTATGCACGGTGGCCATTCTATTCGAAAAGAAAATATGAAGAAAAAAATCTTAACGTAGGAATACGAAATGAAACGCCACTTAAAAACGAACAGCAAATCAGTAAAGCTTAATTAAGTCATCCTAAATATAACTAGTAAAAATGCAAGAATACCTAATCATTGTAAACGTCCATACCTCAGATTGACTATTAAGTCGATGCGGTGTAAACCAAATTGGATTATTATGTACGTTATTATATGTACTTATTTGCTAGTATAGCTTGTTTAAAAACTTCTTTCCGAACAGTAATTTAAATTCGCGACATTTTGCATTGGCAGCAGGACCAATTAAGGACCAACAAGTATCTACTGGAATTTGAATTGGAGAATATGCTCACGTTACTTTGAATTAACTAGTGACACAAACCTATACGTCGTAAGACCTTGGGATGAGGAAATCCCGCCGTTACATTGACCTCGCAGGGTCGGACGGATCGCTTAGTATTTATTATATTTCCCATCTCGTGACCTTGGGATGAGGGATTTGCACCGTTCCATGGACCCCGCAGGGTCGGACGAACCGCTTAGTATTTATTATATTTCCCATCTCGTGACCTTGGGGTGAGGGATTCCCGCCATACCATGGACCCCACAGGGTCGGACGGTCCGCTTAGTATTTATTATACTTCCTATCTCGTGACCTTGGGATGAGGGATTCCCACCGTACCATGGACCCCGCAGGGTCGGACGGACCGCTCAGTATTTATTATATTTCCCATCTCGTGACCTTGTGATCAAGGATTCCTGCTGAACACATTGATGCCGTGGATTCAGACGAACCACGCGGCATTTATTATATTTCCCATCTCACGACTTCCGCGGTGATGAACGACGCGGCACAGGACACGTCAACCCTGGCCGAGTGACTGATGGACTCGACGCCTTATTGCGCCGCACTCGCCTGAACATTATTTTGATAAATTGACTGTGTGTGTGAGAAGAAGAGTGCGACTCGGATCCGTAGAAGCAAATTACTTTCCGATTTGCATGCGAATACTTGCAGCGACTGTCTGGGAGTTGCAGACACAAAGCTCTAGGTAATCCCCCACTCCTCGAGTGATCCACCCTTGGGAGATGAAGTGTTGCTTCGTGAGCGGCGGACTAGCGAAGGGGCGATACCCTGCAACGAAAACTGGAAGCGGGGGAATTATCATGTAATTACACGGAGCTCGTCTTGTAGAAAGCGTCATATGTTTCGAAAGAACAATTAGTGATAAATTTAATTTCTTCTAGGTATTTTAATTGGATGAGCGTAGCGAGCGTAGCGAGCGAAGCGAAGACTTCCATTTCACTGACCCCCAAAAAATTTAGCTCCAATGTTTTTTTGTTTGTTTTTTGTTTGTTTTTCTGTCTGTTTGTTCGCTCTCTACCGGGCAAACGGCATATGCGATCTTGATGAAAATTTGAGGGGACCTTCGTTTTCTCTGAACTTAGACTTGCTACGTTTTTGGGTACAATCGAAGAAATATTTCTCATGAATATCGTACTTTTACGATTTTTTTCGATTTTTAGTGCGATATTTTCGTCACATTTGGGTCGATTCTGACCAAACGGGTGGGGCTACAACGTTCATATTTCACATGAACTTTAGGATTATGGTGATGTAGTACCTTTTGAAACAAAAAGCTGAAAAAGTTAGCTAGAACCCATATAAATAATGGTTTTAATATGAGTTTTTCGATTTTTAGTTCGATATTTTCGTCACATTTGGGCCGATTCTGACCAAACGGGTGGGGCTACAACGTTCATATTTCACATGGACATTGAGGTTATGGTGATGAAGTACCTTTTAAAATAAAAGCTGAGAAAGTTATCTAGAATCCATAGAAATAAAGGTTTTAATATGAGTTTTTTCGATTTTTAGTGCGATATTTTCGTCGCATTTGGACCGATTGTGACCAAATGGGTGGGGCTACAACGTTCATATTTCACATGGACTTTAAGGTTATGGTGATGTAGTACCTTTTGAAAGAAAAAGTTGAAAAAATTAGCTAGAATCCATAGAAATAAAGGTTTTAATATGAGTTTGTTTACTTTAAGTGCGATATTTTCGTCACATTTAGGCCGATTTTGACCAAACGGGTGGGGCAACAACGTTCATATTTCACATGGATATTACGGTTATGGTGATGTAGTACCTTTTGTAAGAAAAGTTGCAAAAGTTGACAAAGTTAGCCAGAATGCATAGAAATAAAGGTTTTAAAATGTGTTTTTTGAGGTTTATAATAACAACTAACAAGAAACAATTGAAACTTGACAACAGTCACCTACAATGCATTCACAAAGCACTTGCAAAGGAAAAGTGGTCCCACGCAAACTAAAAACTTACAAAAAAGCTCATCCATCAACGCGGCGGGACTTTAGCGTTTTTCCTAGTATTGTGAAATTGGTATTTCCAAGTATCGACCATTATCATATTGCATTGTTATATTGACTCAACTTACACTGCAATAATGCATGGTACGTTTCTTATTGAAAAAACACAGATTTTTGGATGAGCGAAGCGAAGACTTCAATTTCACTGACCCTCAAAAAAATTTAGCTCGGGTGTTTTTTTTTGTTTGTTTTTATTTTTATTTTATTTTCTGTCTGTTTGTTCGCACGATTCCGGGCAAACGGCATATGCGATCTTGATGAAAATTGGAGGGAACCTTCGTTTTCTCTGGACTTGGACTTGCCACGTTTTTGGGTACAATCGAAGAAATATTTCTCATAAATATCGTACTTTTACAATTTTTTCCGATTTTTTGTGCGATATTTTCGTGACATTTGGGCCGATTCTGACCAAACGGGTTGGGCTACAACGATCATATTATACATGGACATTAAGGTTATGCTAATGTAGTACATTTTGAAAGAAAAAGTTGAAAAAGTTGGCCAGAATCTATAGAAATAAAGCTTTTAGTATAAGTTTTTTATTTTTTGTGCGATATTTCCGTGCCATTTGGGCCAATTGTGACCAAACGGGTGGGGCTACAACGTTCATATTATATACATGGACATTAACGTTATGGTGATGTAGTAACTTTTGAAAGAAAAAGTTGAAAAAGTTAGCCAGAATACATAGAAATAAAGCTTTTAATATAAGTTTTTTTACGGTAAATAATACCAATTGACTAGTAACAATAGAAACTTAAAGGGGCTTAAAACCCCAAAAATTATTTTTTACCACGTGATCTATAGCACAACACTTCACTTAAATGACCGTTTTAAAAAATTATATCTTGTAACTGTGATTTAACACGATTTTTTTTAGTTTTTTTGATCCAGAAATTGGCGAAAATTGGTGTTTTGGAAAATTTCCTAAATCGGCTTTAACCTGTTTCTTTTTTGGTCAACATAGATACTAGAGCATAGTACCAATCAAAAATGCCCCTTTATAACATCGTGTCTTGAAACTGTGCCCAAATATACCCTCAACACGCAAAAATATGCATTCCAAAATCACACCCCATTTTGGTAATCAGCATATTTTGACCGAACTACTTGCCCAAATTACAAAACAAAATATAAAGAATTTACAGAAAAAGCTGTCGAGTACGTCAAAAATGGCTAATATTTTTTTGGATCAAAATCCTCTAAGGTCACGGGCCATAAAGATCGTCCCTATGTTATTTCTTATGGGAGATTTTTGACGATGGGACCTGGCTCGAAAAATTTCATGTTTGACAATTTTTTGGGAGGTCATGGTGGCCCCAATAATTTTTCTGTTGAATGCTAAATTCATTACTAGTTAGCCTGAATGAAGTATATTTTTTGAGTTTAGCGGTTAAATACCCCTTTAACAACAATCACCTACAATGCGTAGGCAGCAAAACAAAGCACTTGCAAAAGTAAAGATATCCCACGCAAACTAAAAACTTAAAAAAAGCTCATCCATCAACGCGGCGGGACTTTAGCGTTTTCCTAGTTTAAAAATATAAGTGCTTGAATTTGTAATGCATCTCCATAAAAATGTTTAAACTTTTAATCATGTGCATAGTTTATTGTTTGAGTGAGCGATTTCCCTCGACGTTTATTAGATATCAATGTGAAAACAAATGGTGTTACAATAAAAGTAATAACATTTTCTGTAATGTAATAGTAATATTTTATGTTGTTCACGTATGCGGTAAAATAGACGGTACTTAATATACAGTTCACCAGCAACCAATTTATTATGTACACTAGTGTGGAAACATAGTCAACGTTCAATAAAAATAAAACGGTTATGCAATTGTCTCTTCGGACCAAATGAAACGACAGCTACATTGAAATCGAATACCTTGTTTTGTAACTGCCATTAATCTTGGATACATTCATGCTTTCACTTTTTATTTATTAATTGATCTATGTCAATCAAATCGTCGAGAATGACAAATTTTGAGCGTGTTATCTATTCCTATCGTGCAGAGTCTATACAAGCTTTGGGACCAATGAGGAGGTTAGAGAACATGTAATATCGAGAAGTTCCAATACCTTTGAATTAATTGGTTTTCCATTTTATCTAAAGTAAGGTATTTGATTAAAGCGAGGAGTAGACTTTGACAGCATGATATCATGGCAGAGCAAATGCTTATGTCACTAACATGATGCTGGGAAATTGTATTGCCCTACACGTGTTATTATTCTGTTGTTTGTAACCGAGGTGTAACGCAAAAAGTAACTTGGTTTCCTCTTGTCCACAGGTCACCAGTGGCTTAAGAACAACCTCAACTACACGCCCAAGTCCGGCTGGTCCATCGACCCCTTCGGTCACGGCTCCACTGTTCCCTACCTGTTGCAAGCTAGCGGCTTCACGGGCGGCACCGTCATCCAGCGCGTCCACTACGCGTGGAAGCAGTGGCTCGCCGAGCAGCAGATGGGCGACTTCCACTGGCGCCAGAACTGGGACACGGACGGCCACGCCGACATGCTCGTGCACAACCAACCCTTCGACATCTACTCCATCAAGCACTCGTGCGGACCACACCCTCAAGTCTGTCTCAACTTCGACTTCCGGAAGATCCGAGGCGAGTACACCGAGTATTCTGTTCGGGCGGTTGCCATCGACGAGCGAAACATCAAAGAGAAGGCAGAGTTGCTACTGGAGCAGTACGGACGAACGGGGTCGCTCTTTCCGCACAACGTCGTCATGATTCCTATTGGTGACGATTTCCGGTATGACCACAGCATCGAGTGGGACCAACAGTATCACAACTACAAGCTCCTAGCTGACTTCATCAATCAGAACAATAAAACTTACAACGCTGAGGTGACATTCGGAACGCCGTCGGTATATTTCGAGGCGATTAAAGAACGCACCAAACAATTTCAAACTTTGAAGGGTGACTTCTTCGTCTACTCTGATATCTTCTCCGAGGGAAGACCGGCGTACTGGTCGGGTTACTTCACTACACGACCGTATTGGAAACTGCTTGATCGGGAGCTGGAGGCTAGTTTGAGGTCGGCGGAGATCTTGTACACGGTGACGTTGAATAGGGCCCGACAGAGCAACTTTAACAAGACGATACAGCTGCTAGAGAGAGATTACGAGAAGCTGACGAAGGCGAGACAGAACCTTGGCCTGTTTCAACATCACGATGCCATAACGGGGACGTCCAAGGCCTTCGTCATGCACGACTACGCGTTGAAGATGTTCGAGGGGATCCAGGACACGACCAACATTCAGGGTCGTTGCGCCCAGATGCTGCTTCTCAAAGACATGAAGGACGCGACGAGCAACAAACAGGGCGCCAGTAAACCGTTGCCCTTCAACTTCCTCCTCCCAGACACCGACAGGGAGAGCTACGAGCGGCTGGCGGCCAAGGTGCCACTCGTAGTTCCGCGCAACGAGCCGCGCAGCGTCGTGCTGTTCAACTCGCTGGCTCAGCAGCGTCAGGAAGTCGTCAAAGTGCGCGTCACGACGCCCAATGTCCGCGTGTTGGACGCCGACGGCAGTCCCATCCCCTTCCAAGTGAACCCGGTGTGGAACATGACCACGACGGCGTCGAGCAAGAAGGAAGAAGAGGGAGACTCCGCCAAAGTGTTCACTGTGTTGCAGATGTCTAAGGACTTGTACGAGGTGATGTTTGTAGCGGACCTCCCGCCCCTGTCCCTTGCGACGTACACGGTTGAGAGGGTCACGGAGAAGAATCTGGAGCCGCGCGCGACCGTCTACTGCGCCTCTTGCGGGAAAAACGTGGACGACACGAGCTATGTCTCACCCTTCGAGGTGAAGGGGATGCAGGCGGGAGACATTCAACTGGAGAATCACCGTATGAAGCTTCTCTTCGACGGTCGGTCTGGTTTCCTCAAGGCGGTGACGCGCAAGTCGTCGGGCCGCACGACGCAATGTGGTCTCCAGTTCGCCGCGTACCCCTCCGCACAGTTCCACTCGGGCGCCTACCTCTTCATGCCCGACCCCAACTCCCGCGAGCCCGAGCGCGAGATCCTCAGCGAGGACCCCAACAGTAGCAGCCTCCAGATCGTGATCACGTCCGGTCCGATCGCTTCCGAGCTGACCGTGATCTACCACCCGATCCTCGCGCACTCTGTACGGATCTACCACGCGGCTGGGCCGCTCAGCGAGGGCATCTACATCGAGAACACGATCGACTTCGAGGCGCCTCCCAAGAACCGCGAGACGGAACTCTTCATGCGTGTCGTCACGGACATAAGCAACGGGGATCCGCCCGAGTTCTACTCGGACCTTAACGGCTTCCAGATGCAGAAGCGCGTCAAGGTCGAGCGGATTGGTATCGAGGGTAACTACTTCCCTATCACCTCCATGGCGTACATCCAGGACGCGTCGCGACGCCTCAGTCTGCTGGTGAACCACGCCCAGGGGGCAGCCAGCTGGCAACCCGGCTGGCTGGAGGTCATGTTAGACCGGCGGACCCTCTACGACGATTCCAGAGGGATGGGCGAAGGGGTCGTCGATAATAAACGCATGCTCACAAAGTTTTGGTTACTACTGGAAGATGGCGTTACCGACAACCCCAAAGAATACTCCCGTCCAAGCCTCTTTGCTAACCACCTATCGAACAGTCTTCTCTATCCCGCTAACCTCTTTGTCGTCGAAGGTGTGACGCAGGCGAGACATGAGGAGAACCAAAAGCAGTTGATGCTTCACAAGAAGGTGAGCATCTTGAACAAACCATTCCCGTGCGACGTGCACCTGTTGAACCTGCGCACGACGTCCGACCCGACGTACGTTCAGTTCCCCGCGACCTCCGCGCTCCTGGTGGTGCACCGCCAAGGCTACGCGTGTGACGTGGGCCGGACCACGGTCATCCCCCAGTGCGCGCTAGAGCGGGTAACCAAAGACAAGGCACGCGTGTTCCACAAGGACACGGCCTTCAGAGACTTACAAGTGTACAGCATTGTCCAAACAACTTTAACAGGGTTGCACCAAATGAAAGTATATAAACATTTAGATGAATTACAACTTAAACCAATGGAGCTAATGACATTGAATGCCACTTTTGTGCTGTGATAATATTTATGAAATGATTGTGATGTTTGTTTTTTTATATAGAGACAAAAGGTTGACATTTGTAAAATGTGATGGACGTAGATCTAAAATATTCGACTGACATCTTTGATATCAGGATTATTAGAGAAATATTCAAGTTGTAAAGGAATCAAGTCAATATTTTTTACAAACTTAAAGTTGTGAATGAAGAATAGTTGTGGTAGCTATTTAAGTGATACAAATCAACAGTGAATGTAAAAATTATTTATAATCTTGTTTCTTGTCCATATTGGCATCTTTAACAAAATCTGGTAGTTAAGAAAATAATTCGCATTATTAACTGTACATAATTGTAAACAAAAACGGAACCTAACATTTTCTTTCTACTGTTGGTACATATTTTGGGTTTTATTTTGTAAATCTTGTGGAAGAGGCTTCCAAATATTGAAAGAGGGATGAATTATTACTGAATTGTAATAGGAATTATTTGTGGCATAATAGTTGTTATGAATATAAAAGTGTTACCAAACATTGACGCCTATTTTCGAACAACTCCTTTAAACTCTACATTTGTCCCGACATGACATTGTTTGTGAAAACTTGATATTTCTCAAAAACCTGTAACAATACTGAACACGAATACCTAGACGATTAGCTCTACATTTTAGTAAGGTATCAAACTGCTCACATCACTCCCTCTACTATGTACTGTTCTCGTGTCTGTACCCTGCGTATAGCTCCTCATGTCTCCCCTAGTAAAACATTTTATTTTCTTTCCTTTGAACACGGGTAGGCCTTTCAGCCCACAATTCCGAATTACTCATAGGCCATTTTACACTTTAAAATTCACATTTGTTCAGTTCCTACTCCTTTGTTATTGAATGCACCTTTAAAATTATACAGGATTTACTAAAACAAGAGTTAAATTAAGAGGTTTAAACTTAAAATTGTATACTTCGGTTACTGTTCTTTCCAACTTGGCATTTCTATTTGTTTTTAACCTATGGTACACTTAATTAATAACGAAATGCTAATATAATATCCCACCATTGAGAATTTAAATAATTCCCATTTCTTCATTTCTAGAGATCAGATATATCATGGTGAGTAATTGAGTAAAACGTCCCAGACAAACTGCGTAGCTTTATACATTTTATTTATTCAGCGTCTATTCCATTCAGTTCTATAAAAACTGATTACAAAGGAGGACAATGAATGAAACTAAGTACATTCATTCAAAATAATATGCAATATAGTTAAGCAGATTTGGGAATAATAATTTTACGGCAACAATGTAGGTCTTCTGTGAGACAATATGTTAACAGATTTGAAATTTATAATATTACAAACATAAAATGAATAATGTGAATCAAATAGAATAAAAAGAAAAAACTTTATTTTGAACGATCCCACTCAAAAGATACGAGGATGACAAAAATTAGAGACAGCAGTCCGGGAACAAAGTATCGCGGTAGAAAAGGCTAAACCGGAATCTTCATTCTTCTATTCAAATTTGAATACCGTTTACCATAAATAAACTAAACGGTATTATTATATAAAAAATATAACATAATTATTGAAGTCATACTAACGACAAACGATAGGACATAAAAATTGTTTCGACCAGTTATTGTTATATCAAACAAAGTAAGACGTTGTTTGTATCGTCTTGCCTTGCTTCAACTTTAATGTTTTTTTTAAAACATATAAACCTTCATTTTACTTTGAACGAAGAACAAAACACGATTGTTTATATTACATATTGGCTTTCATGAACCAGATTTAATTGTTAACAGTCCTTTTTCCAGACAGTCTGGAAATTGTCGCTAGTTGAAACTATTAAAAAATAACTATTGCACCATTCGTCTATTTACTATTTCTATATGATGGGATTGTTCCTGGAGCTTTAGAAAGCTCATTGAAAGCTGTACGAGTGTGGTGCTTTTGAAAGCTCGCTCCTGCAGCGCTACAGTACGAGTGTGGTCGTGTCATATCCGCCCATCTGAAACTTCATCAACAGCAGCTGCGAACGACTAGCTTGGAGAGTTTCCCACTGGACGTCGTCGGAGTTCGTGTCACTTCCGGAGATGCCCGACCACCGCATTGTCGTCGCAGATGTTTCCTTTTGGTCGTGACGTCACTGATTACATCTGTCTATCCCTCTTTTATTTCTATCCATCTCGATAGCTTTATTGTTTTACATTTATTTACCATATCCAAATAATTGAATCTATTATACATCTTGATATAAAACATAATACAGACACACATTTAAATTCTACAACACAACTGATTTAAATCATTGTTAAATGATTGTTATTCGTTAAATGTCATTAAACCCGTTGAAGATGACTGAATAGTCGTCGAAATATTGTTACAAAGTTGTTTTCTTTATTTACAAGTGCAGTGTATAGTCTAAATATTTCATTACATTATTAACCTCACCTGCACTAAAAGTTTCATTATTATATAATGATTTAAATCAATCAATTTGCCTAGGCGACACCGGGCGACACTATGGTGAAAATCATTAAATAACTGCCAAAATAGCTATTTTTTATTTTGATATTCTTTAATAATTTTGTATTTAAAAAAGCTGTTCTATTTGGACTACTCTTAACAAAATGGCCAAAAAACATTCAATTTTACTTGGATGCGTCGATTTCAAAAATAAATGTGCCTATTATTAATATATATAAATGGTACTAGGAACTGGTATTGTTAAAAACATTATTCCCAAAAGAGCAGAACAGAAGTCAACACAATAAAATTATAGCCGAGTTAGACTAAAATATACCGCAAATTACGTACTACTCAGCGGTAAACTTAATTGTCAATTTACCAGAGAAGTTGAGAAGCAGAACTCGGCCATTTTGCAACCGATTTTGTTAAAATTTTGATGTTAGACCCAATAAACAAAATTCAAGTATCGGTTTTTGATATTATTTTCATTTGTGGTCAATTTTATTTTTTGAGAACATAATATATATATATATATATATATATGACATAATGAATTCTTTCGAGTTTCCTAGTTATCAGTTTAACTACCAACGTTTATACATGATATTATATATCAAACCTGTTTTTCTGAGACAGTTTTTATTTTTTTACAAAATGCATAGTTACTTAATTACTTACTTTAATTATTACTTTTACAAGTGAATATAAGTTGGATTTAAAAAAATCTTTTTTGACATTCTACTCCTCCCATCGCAGTACGGCAAAAATATGACATTTTCGCTAAATTCGTACAAAAAATTGTCCTAGATAAAAAAAATTGCAACATATCTAAATATGATGTAGCAGTACATTGTATAAAAATTTTAAATTGATTGTTTCATATTTTTAGATGTTTTCATTTTCACCATAGTGTCCCCTTAAGAGACTATTGGTTGGTACTGTCACATAACTTAATTTTCATTGGGAGATAGGGCCTTTGTATTTCAAACCAACCTTTTCGACGCCCTCGACATCATCTACAATCAATAACTTAAAAATTATTGGTTGTGCGGTCATACGTAATGCGTTCGGACAGTGGCGTACGCAGGAATATATTTCGGAGGGAGGGTGGGGGACTTGGACCAACGACTCAATGGGGAGGGGGGGATTTCCCCCACAATATCGCCGCATACAAATTGGTTTCGAAGATGTCAAGGGGCTTGATTGCTGAACGAAAAAAGAGAGAAATGAATAGATGAATTTAATTTTTAGCGTAAATCTAGATGATCGCCACTGCGGACGGATGTAAATTGGAATTGTGGTATCATTTTGCGCAACTCGCACTGGGTTCGATTTCGAATCCCACAACCGTTATCAATCAATGTTTTGTTAAGCCGATGAACCTACTGCTACTGATGTGTAAAGAAACTGTGTAGAGAAGATTCGTTGTTCTTGCTTCTGACATATAACAATCCCACTACATTTTCTCAGAGCATAGTGTCTGGTCTGTTCCGGTGAACATTACAAATGATTTCGGTTGGAGACTCACAGCCATTGAGTCCCCATTCCCCACGAGAAGAGGCAACAACAACAACAACAACAACAACAACAACACGACATAGGGAACATTATACATAGAGAGCGGTTATTGTGGCCGTGGAACTGGAGATGTTATCATAAAATCCTGTAGAACTTACGCAACAGCGGAAATACAAGAAAGGTTTAGAATACACATTATATAATAATTATTGACAGTGAAAGTTGTAGGTATTAATTTATTTCGTATTTTAATATATTTTCTTCTTTATAATATAGGACTAGTCTACATATGCACAAAGCGACAATACGGCAATATGTGCGTAAAAGGTTCATGGTATTTGATTATGAAGACTGAATGAACACTTTCATTTTAAACCAAGCATTTTGCAGCAACTATTTCACTTTTAATATTGATATTTATCAAATCTGGACCAATCTATCGATAAAAGCAAATTGATCGAACTGTGAGACAGACAGTCTTCTCACAACAATTTGTGCAGTGTTTTCACTCATCTATAAAGATGCAATTATAATATGATATGATAATGTAAATATGATTATGTAATTGATTATGTAATTGATGGTTTAATGTGCTAATGAAATAATTACATATTTTAAATTTATTTCTTGAACTGTTTATTATACTTCAAACACATTAAGTGATATTAACCTGCTATTTTACTTGTACTAGTTTTATGTTTTTTATCATTTTTATATCTTTGTATTGTTCACTAGTGTGGTTATTTTTTACTTGTGTAATAATTGTAATTTGTATTGTGCTTGGTTCAGCAGAACAAAAGGCCTCATGGCCTTAAGCTTCGCCAAGATTAAAATAAAGACTCTTTTATTATTATTATTATTATTATTATTATTATTATTATTATTATTATTATTATTATTATTATTATTTTTATTATTATATGGTTTTTAAGCATAAGCCCGCTTTAAGGACATAGTTATTGATTCATAGCAGTTGTCGAAAAAGTTTGCCCCGACTGGGGTTCGAACCCAGAACCTCCGGCTTAACGTGCCATAGCTCTACCAATTAAGCTACCGGGACCACAGAACAAATCTTTAGGAAACTGCTATTATAGCAATAGCAATTTCCTAAAGATTTGTTCTGTGGTCCCGGTAGCTTAATTGGTAGAGCTATGGCACGTTAAGCCGGAGGTTCTGGGTTCGAACCCCAGTCGGGGCAAACTTTTTCGACAATTGCTATGAATCAATTATTATTATTATTATTATTATTATTATTATTATTATTATTATTATTATTATTATTATTATTATTATTATTATTATTATTATTAACTGTAAAGTGTAAACATATTATGAAATTTTAAAATTACAACATAACTTTCGTTAGTAGTATAACTTTTTCTTAAATATATATTATGTTGTACATTTATTTTACGAACGTAGGCCTACGCATAACTTCTCCACCACTTTTACCGAAGTTATTAAACAATTTCGTCTGGAATGTGTTGACTCGTAACTTGTTCACTTTGTGTGGCTCGTGTACTTAAAGAATTGTAAAACATTTCCATCTCCCTGCCGACATCCAAAGTACGAGGCGAATTAAGTGACAAGACAACAGTGACAAGGAGCTCATTTGTTACCCCGCGGTTTGCTGTCTGCTAACAAGTATTAAGTTACCGTAGCACCACTTAAATCATCCGGCGTTCACAATATTTCACTTCTTTGTGTTGCCAGGCGAGGTAACTGTCGCCGAGTTTTCCTTTAGTAAGATGACGGTTTGGTGGTGAAGTTGAAACAATTATCCCCTAGAGGGTCAAATTGGTAAGAGGAATTGAAGATACATTGGCTTAATTACGCTAGACCGCTTCGCGAATGCTTTTTTCAGTCGTGTTGATGGATGAGCGTTTTTGGTTTATTTTACTTTATTTTTCCTATCCTTTTATTGCGGTTTCGTTTTGTCATCGTTATAATGTTTGCACGTTTATTCGGTGTACAAAACCCCGAAAATGTTGGGGTATTTTCCGCAAGTGTAAAACCCCGAAATGTTGTTCATTGTAGTTCAATCTCGCGAAAGTGCAATTCCCCGAAAGTGTAATTCCCCAAAATTGTAAAACCCCGAACTAAAAAAGCCACGAAAGGGAAAATTCACGAAAGTACAAAACCTCGAAAGTTGAAAACCCCCAAGATTGCAAGGATGTGTTTACAAGTGGCTGACACCAATCACTAGGGGTTAGGGGCAGAGCGACACGCTTGTGGATAGTCTTGTCACATGAATGTCGCCTGTCGTGGCATTCAACTTTTATTTACAGCTTTGGCTACCCCATATTTAATCCGCTCTCGGCTACCTGTTCCATTCATCACGTGCGTGCATAACATCATATAATACCCACATGTACTGTAAACTAAAAACTATCCGCACAAATGCAGGCTAGACAATGTGTATTTTGATTAATTAATAATCGGTAAGTGTTTGAGCTTTGCACAATATATTAATAATTTATACTGTCCGCAAACCTAATATTCTGTCTATGAAAAATAAATCCTGATATGTGTGGAAAGTTATCAACTGGCGCGATGGTCAAACCCTTGTCCAAACATAATATGTTATGTCACACACCCAATCACCTCTCAACAGAACACTCTATACTGTCGCCAGTATTTGGCGGCGATTGTTTGTCTGTTTTATAAAAGGCCAGTTAATACTCTAGGAGTCTAGACAATCATCGCAGTCATATGTCTGCATTTGATTGGTTATTTAGGCAGTGGCGTGGCGAACATATAGGCCTACATTCGGAGCCCAGGCACCGATATCAAAAAGGGTAAGTGGGTGGTATATGAGTATTTTAAATGTAAAAATCACACCTACTGAATTGTATGGCTACAAATCGTACTAAATTTAGAGTTTTACTGGACAATTGTAAAATTTTTGCATGAATCATAATTTAGTAAAAGTGTAGACAAAATACATGATGGATATTCATCCAGAAGTTCTCAACTCAACTAATAACAGGTAGCAATTCAACAATTCTGCTAAATGAATACACGTTTGTTATCCAATAGCTTGATTTGATTTTATAGATTGAATTTATTAATTAAATAAACAGCTGGTGGCACGGAGGAAGTCTAAAACGTTTTCGATTTTTCTGTTTTAATTTTTAAGTTACCGTCGTTATAAGCAGGATTATCGACGTCGTGAATGCAACAATAAATGCAAAAAGAAGAACATTCTTGGCCCTAATTGAATTGAAGTTTTCCAGTACAATTTCTAGATAACAGAGCATTGATTTAAATGAGATCGCGACAGTTTCAAGTTTTTCCGTAAAAGAATAAAGTCATATATTTTATTGAATTCGTATTCGGTAACTAAACAGTTTAAAGAATTTGAATAGTTTGGGTTTGTTAACTGTTTCTCCAAAACGCACAGATTTGTACCAAATTACCATGAATATACATTTTCCCGAGGCAGGTCTCGGAGCGCCTAGTTAACATTATTATGCGTTTTTGTAGTTTTCCTAAATCCGTAATAATTGCTCTGCCAATATACGGAGAACACGAAAAAAATAACATTGATTTCCAAAACGCACAGATTTTCTAACGATCTAGAATATACAATTTTTTTAAAGGGGCAGGCCCCCGGACTCCTCATGTAGGTACTAGATTCTTCGTTGATTACTTTCACAACGTGTATTTTAATCAAAATTCTGGCAATGCCGCTACGAGGAGGCGAAGAGGAATAACAAACCGTTGGCTTTATGAGTTATCAGCCATACATTTTAAATTTCATTAGGCCCTACATAAAAATGAAGCAATCAACATCTAACTAGGAAAACGCCTAAGTCATTGTTAGACGACTGAGGCAGCCATGTGATGAGTACCCGGTATCATTCCCTATTCTCCCCCTATACCTAAGACTGGATCAAGACAGAGTTGGTCTTTCCTCCCTAACATAGGCTAGAGTAGCGCATTATGGCCTTACAGTTGATGCGCTCAAATAACAAATAAACTCAAAACCCTATCATTCATACCTATCTATATATCAATCAACTTGTATGCAGATGTTCCCGCGTATTCAACACCTGACTCGCTCATTCGTCTAACAACGAATTTGGCGTTTTCCTAGTCTAGTTGGATAAGGCGCCCTTATACCCGGAATGTGGGAGACCTGGGTACAATCCCCTGGTCGGGAAGGATTTTGTAATTTCTAGATTGTATTTAAAAAATTATAAAACATGTTTTGAAATGCATATAACGCAGTGTAGTCTATCATCTGTGACAATACTATGGAAAACATAGCCAGTACGAAATACGTGTAAAGATTGCAAGGTATACTCAATCTCCGAACGGAATTTGGGGGTACCTTGAGCGTGCAAAATTCGATACACCTTGTCACTGCAGGTCACTGCATGCTATTTTCACAGCCTGATGGATGGGAAACAAAAAATATATTTTCAAAACAAAACCATTGTCGTTAAAATAATTCTTACACATTTGCGGCCTATTTGTCAATTTATTATTTCTTGTAGGTTGTTAATCAAAGTGGAAAGCAATATCACACATGAAGGAAGCAAGGTTTGTGACAGTGGAGCGTTGTTTTACAAGAAAATGAAGACATCAATGAAATTGGTCTGTAATTTGTTAGATTGTGCTTTTTTTATGAACTGTTGTTAGGCTTAATATTCCATGTTTCCACCTCTCTCTCTCTCTCTCTCTCTCTCTCTCTCTCTCTCTCTGTCTTTACCAAAGCTTTTGATTCTGTTGACATTGAGACATACTTCTCATAACTAAACTAAAATCTATTAATTTCTCTACTCCACACTTCAGTGGATGGAATCCTACCTTCGTCAAAGACATCAATGCGTAATATCCGATGGCAATCAACCAACCTGGGAACCAGTTTGTGCTAGAGTCCAGAAAGGAAGTGTCCTTGGACCTCTATTATTTTTCAATATATATTAATGATATATCATCTTCTCTAAAGTACTGCTATCATCATTTATACGCCGATGACTTGCAAATCTACTTACATGCTTCACCTTCATCAATTAACCAGGCAATACTGATGATGAATGAGGACCTAAAATCTCTTGCTATGTGGGCATCTAGCAATCTCCTTCATGTAAACCCTAATAAATCACAAACCATCATATTAGATTATCAAAAACTTCTTTACAAAATTGATTATTCAACACTTCCTAATGTTATCTTAAATGGCATGGCTATACTTCTACAACATAATGTTAAGAATTTAGGACTTTATATGACTGACAATCTTTCTTGGACTGAACATATTATTAAACATGTTTGTCAAAAGACTTACGCCTCGCTACATTCACTAAATAGACTTAAGAACTTTCTTCAAACTTAACTCAAAAGAATGCTTGTACAATCCCTTTTATTTCCTCACTTTGATTATTGCGACGTTATTTATAATGACTTGTCTGAAGACTTATCAATTCGACTTCAGCGGGCTCAAAATTCAGGCGTACGTTTCATTGTGGGTATTAAAAAATCTGATCATGTAACTCCAAGTTACAAAGAACTTCAATGGCTTCGTCTAAATGATCGACGTAACCTCCACTCTGTCTGACTCGTTCATCGCGTATTATCAACTTCTTTACCGTCTTATCTTGCTACCAACTTCACGTACCTCCATTCAACTAGATCAAAGACAGGTACTCAACTCATTTTCCCCGTTCACAGGACAAACTTACTCGACAATTCATTCACTATCAGTGCAATAAGAACTTGGAAGCTCTACCGTCAAACATCAGGGACACCAATGTCAATAGTTATAATATCTTTAGGAGTAAAATTCATGAATTATATTTCACAAAATGCCATGGTAATACTGACAAATAAAATGCACAATATGTTTAAACTCACAATATGCATTTGCTTGTTTTTAACTTCTGTAGTCAATTCACTTTATTTATAATTTAGTTGGTCATTGTTCACTCGTCGATGGTGTTGGCGCCTACAGGGTTGGCTTGTTTGGCTAAATTTAATGTCCCCCACTGAAAATCAATTCGTTTGTGTTGGAAAACCCAGTAATGATGACCGAATAACAGATTAACTTCTTAATAACGGCTTACAAGTGTTTAACATTAATTGAGCTGGGCATTACCTCAATAACAACCATTTCATTAAAATTTTGTGTAATTAGACTTGGTAATTGTAGAATTACACCTTTATCAATAACTTAAGAATTAGGGGTATTGATAATATGGGGTATAACTTTTGACGTGCACGAATTTTCGTAAGTCTGTGTAATTACTTGTTATTTCGACTTGTGGACCTGCTAAAGAGACGAATTTTGTTAAAACAATCGGAAAAGAAAGTGTAAATTATTTTCTTCATAAGAAAGCTGTAGATAATAGTCTAAAGGGGAATGGAAACTGTTTTTCGGGGTGACCACACCAACATACATGTTGAACCATTGCACACATATCAGTGTCGGTGTCCCATATAGTGAATAGTTTGTGTTGTATTTAATGATTAACTGATTCTTTCTGCGATCTCCAACGGATTGATTGTATGGCATATTTTTATATTTTTATTAGGTTTAACTGTGGTGGGTATCTTATTGTGGTGGTCACAAAGATTGATTCCTGGCAAAAATAATTTCTAACAGGCCGCATAAAATCGTTCAGTCTTGGAGAAGAATTACCCAGATAATTATTCCTTAATCACTGTAATGGCTACGCTCAAGTTCTTTATCCTCTCGCCTAGCTCTTGGGGTCGTTAGCACATCTAGACAACATTAGTGTCTGTCTGACCCATTCGTTCGGGGAAATGGGAAGGAACATACATTTTAGTAGTTAGTAGAAATTTGTAGTTTTCTTTTTTTGAAAAACTAACCCTTGCTCTGGTCGCGTCCTTTATAGTAATGATGTTCGTTCGTTAGGGTGGGCGTTGATGCACGGAAGGGTTAGACTTTTATCAGTGGAAATCCCCGGCTCTTACCCCCTGTCGTGTAGGCGACATCAAGAGTCGTTATGGGGACTGTAGAAAAATAAAGGACAAAGAAAGCTCTCCTCTGTGGTAATCCAGAAAAGTGAGAACCACTTTCACTCTGGCCGAGTTTTTCTATATTAACTGGAAGGTATAATTTAATTAGAACTGTTGGGTGCTTTTATCAACTTGATACAAAATTCATTACTCACTTTTTAATCTGCGTAACGAAGTGGGTTTGTAATTTTACACGTAGAAAGAACGCGTTGAGACTTTCTTTTAACTTTTCTATTTTAAATGTTGTTCAGGGGTGTTCTAATTCCGTCGTGAGCTATAGCCAACCCAAGATAATGGGTAAGCCGATTCTCCTTTTAAAAGTTTCTTCTCAAGATAGTGAAGCTACGGTTTTTAAGAAACTCGTTGCTATTTGCACAAATTAAAAATGAAAACTGTGTACCAATACAATACTTTTTCAATGTCGAACTTATCGTGATTATCAAGCTGTATTATTAGGTTTAAGCTAGTTGTTTCACATGAAAGTTGTTGAACGCTATTTACATTCATATTTATTGACCGGTGGTAAAAAACGTGTAATCTTTAATATTCCACATTGCATTTCTTCAGGTCTTAAAAAGAGGCATGACTTTTTCAACAAAATCCATTCTGCAAGCACAGGTGTCCAATGATTTGCAATCAAATTGGAAACTGAAAATATAAAGATATATTTAATTGCACTAGAAATTGTTATGATTGTATCAAATTCAGAGAGTATATGCAATTTCAAACATTCAATATTAATTAAATATCAGAAAAGACATAATTTTATTTATTTATTATTTATTTATCGTCTATCCTATTCAGTTATAAAAACTGATTTACAAAGGAGGACAACTACATAAATCTAATTACATAGATGCAGACACAAAAACGAACTACATTTAAGTAATTTTTTGAAATAGTAATATTATAACAATGCATTGACTTAGCAGCTAGTGTAGTGTGTAAGGTTTGGCTATATTTTTACAAGTCTTTTGTATGTATGTATATTGCACTTAGCTCAGTTTTAATTCAATCAGAAAACAATTTATTTTATTTTGTATTTTATTTCACATTATCTATAGGTGCCCGTTAGGGCGCCACAGCCATTAAAGCAATTAATGCCTTTAGATCTGTTTGACATAAACATAATATTAAACTAACTTACACGCCCCCCCGCTAAACTAATTCCTACTCAAATATAATTAAAAGTCAGACCCGTCATTTAACAAAACTTTAAAAAATACACAATTCACCATACTCACCAAGTTTTAATGAAACTCCTGCCAAAATTATTGAACCTTAGGGAGCCAAAGATGAACGAAAAATATAGGTATTTAAACTAAAAGTGCCAAAATTAAACCCAAGTAAACCAGTACATGCGGTACGAAACGAACTGTTAATTGAAACGTGATAGTTCATGCATTTGCAATTTACAACTATTAATTAAAATTTAGTTGTTCATGCAAATTCTATTTTGCCAAGCTTTTCAAGGATGTAGTTACGCGGAAGTGTATGTCAATGAATTAATAATGCGTAAATGGAGAAGGGTACATGATATTGGCCCTTCGTTTAGATCTCATTACTTTTGAGTGTGTAAGGTCTGGCTATATTTTAACAAGTCTTTTGTATATATGTGTATGTGTAACAAATACACAAAACGCATAATAAATACTATAATTCATTACCCCTAAAGGGAATACAATTGACAAAACATTTGTTTACTCACCTAAGACAACATTTTCTAACTGACTATTTTCTTTGCAAAGTATTCCTCATTCGAAAACCGAATGCTGGGACTAATTACTTTACTGTATAACATTCCTTCTCAACTATTCAATACTTTAAACCTATTTATAGTTTCCAGATAATAAGAGAGGTTTAATATGATACTAATAGTAATAGCTGATTCATACAAATTAATTAATAGCATGGAAGATATATCTTCAGCTACAATATTGAACGAGAATAAAGCGTAGATTTAGTAGCTAGGGATCGGTTTCTCGCCTCCGCCTGGATTCAACATCACCCCCGCCCTCCCCCCCCCCCCGAGTCTGATTGACGACCTCTTAATCTACCACCTCCATTCGACGAGAGGCTGTGATTTTAACCAAGACATAACTCATCGGCCATGTTTTTTATTCCAATTTTCTTGAAAATTTATAATAATAATAATATACCTCTTGTTCATTAATAATTTCCACTTGCCGCTAGCAGTCGCAAGCCCCGCGGCGTATGTGAAATAACGACGCCGCTCTCGCCATTACTTAGCCCGCGCCGTGGCTATCGCTGTAGCGTCGTCATTACCGGGCAATGGCCGCTAAAACTCGCCCTAAAGGCCGTGTTCGCCGAGGATAGATAATCACATTTCTTGCTGGCCATAACACACTAAACGGAATTAGTGGTTCTCCACACCTAACGGCGGTAAAAACTTGCCTCTCATCCCCATAACTTTGCGGACCGTAGTAGATTAGGCTTATACACACCGACGACAAATTAGAGAGTTGGATGGGTTTGCATCAAATAACTCAACTAGGACTAGATGGGGTGTTGAAATTAACAATAAGGTGCAATCGTTAGTGAAGCGTATGAAACAATGTCAGTGTCAACGAACTGGACGGCGCACGTATATGAAAAACAAGCGTAGGTTACCCAATTAAATCAGGCTTGACTGGATATGGTGTCACACAGAAGGCAACAACTAAACCTCGATGCAATTTTTATTTTATAAAGACGGAGTGGGCCTCAGCTAAACAAAAACAGATGTGATATATTTGCAGTAATAATCGTCCGGCATACCAACTAGCTTTGAATATACAGTGGCTTATTTATACTAGGAAGCTTCCCAAACGCTTTTTCATGCGCGTTGTTGGATAAGCGTAATTGGTGCATTGAGCTGCCATGTGTTAAGCAGATTTTCTGTTGTTCTGTGAAAAAATCATTACAATCGAATAAAGCATGTAGGCGTTATAGGCCTAAGTCGAAGAATTTTTTTTTAACGAAAAAAAGCGTACAATTGCGATTTTCATGCGAAATAATTTTTCGATTGAGCTCAAATTTTACACGAATATATTAATTCATAAAATTAAGGTTCTGTGAAAAAATCATAACAATCGGATAAAGCATCTATGGCTTAATGAATAAAGGACTAATACTACATGTAGGTGTTATAAGTCGAAGAATTGTTTTAAAAAACGAAAAAAAATCGTTATATTGCGATTTTCATGATAAATAATTTTTCGATTGCGCTCAAAAACGTGTCAGTTCTAAGTTCTGAGATTTCGAAGACCCCTAGAGAATTTCATCGCAATTGGGGTATCGGTTTAGCCGGAATCGTGTTAACAAACACACAAAAATATAAACAGAAAAAGAAAGAAAAAAACGGTTCGGATTTTTTTCTCCAGTGTAGTAGAATGGAATCTTAGTTTTGATCATCCAATTACGACACCAATTATCATTTTCCACAGTTAATGTTTTAAAGTAGGCCTACATTTATTTTTTGGCATTGCATTGTGTATTTATTTGAAGTTCTGAGAATTATGTTTGTAAGCATTAAAAATGTGAGAATTAATTCTTACACATGCACCTTGGGATTCAATCGAGTAACTAATACAAACTATGCTTATTATTGGAATGGTTTTGTATTTGAGAAGAAACACTCTAAGGGCCCAATGCTGCTGAGGCAAAATGACATATTAGCACAGATACTAGAACGGGTCAGCTGTGCTCCTAGCCTGCGAACTGACGCCTGCTTTTGATCACACTTCCACATATGATCGTTGTTGAAAAATTCAACCAAAGCCAGTTGAAGAGTGTAAAAAGAGGTTACGGGATACACCCTGATCCACTATTCCAAACAGCTGATATAGAATATGGAATTATCATTATTAACTCGTGCTTCAAGTACGATAGACCTATTTCACAACGAACAATGTAAAACAAGGTTGGTACAATAATTTGCATTGATGCTTCAGTTTCTAAGACGTAAGAATAAAGTGTCGTTCACTATTGTTTTCCCGCTACCCTGGCTCCGAGGCTAGATTACCACCAAACTATTTTAATTAGCAGTGAGGTGTAGTCGAGTGGTTTCGCAGATTCTCAATGTATGGATGCGCGCGCACACGCACACGCACACGCACACGCACACGCACACGCACACGCACACGCACACGCACACGCACACGCACACGCACACAGGTTAGGGAGCAAGGCTAAACGCACTTAAAAATTAAAATCGACAAAATAATCGTCACCTCCACCCCCAAAAAGATTTTAATGGTGAAACAGATCGTATTTAGATATTTGAATCCTACCCGGCACCTCCACCAAAAATGAAATGTCATCACTTGAAAGAAACGTAATATTATTTTATGTTTGTATCTTTCTGTGACGATCTGGTGATTCAATAATAGCTTCAGTTTTGGGTTCTCCTGCACTCGTACATGCATTGTTTTCACGCATATATTATCTTATTTTCTTACAGTTAGACCCCGTATAATTATACAGTGACTTTTTGCCGGATTCATGATATATTGCATAATTATATAGTAATTATTTTTTAGACTATAGTAATAGGGAATGTTCCTTAACTTTTTTTGTCACTCCACAACATTAAGAACTTCATTCTGACTGAATACGTAAATCATATTTTTTTATTATTTAGATAAGATTTTTATTTTATACAAGTACGCTGACAGTTGCACCGATAGTAATGGAGGGAAAAACGAGCCACTACATCACTATTAGCTATTATTACGAATCGACTAATATAATGCCAAACAGTGATGTTAACTCTGTAATCTAGAAGGCGGTAGTTAATTCCTTGATCACATCATGGAGTTCAAATAGTACTATCACATCATGAACTTAGAATAGTAACTGGCGTTTGTAATTCCATGATCACATCATGGAGTTTAAATAGTACTGTCGTACATCACATTAAACATGCTTTGCGCATTGGCTAACAAAGTTCTAGACCCAGATCAACCGACAGTGTTGGCTCGGGCGCTAAGCGCTCGGGAGGTCCCGGGTTCGAATCCCGTCGAGACCGGCAATCCTGACTGAAGGGTTTTTCCGAGGTTTTCCTCAGTCGTTAAGGCGAATGCAAGGGATTTAGTCCTCTTAAATAGCCCTCGGACATCCCTTCACAATTGCCTATCCGCATATACCTAGTTCACCTGAAGAGGGGCTAATTGCACCCTATAACAGGTTTCCTACGACAAAAATTTAAATTTTAGACCCAGATCTTGACGTCCGTGCTGTTTGCGCGGGAAATTAAAATACTGCAAACTTTGTGCCTCAATAGAATTTAAGTTATTTACTTTAAATTGGTTTTAACTGCAGTAATGGTGTTTTTAAGTGGTTTTCTATCCATTTCTTACACCCACGTCAATATTTGGACTTAGTGAATATTTCCTATTATTTACAATAACGTTTACCACACATTTACATAGTTTAAATGCATATCCCCATAGTTATTTGGAAGCGCTTAGCGAGAACTTTAATTTTACTACCCCGAGAAAAATAGCTCGGGTATTTGAAATTTGCTTTTATGTGTGTTTGTCCGTTTGCTCGCTCCTCACTACTTCGCTACTCCTAGCTTCATAAAACTTGCAGGATACATTTGAAATCTCTTAACTTAAATAGACAAGCTTTTGGGAACAATCGAAAAAATATTTTGCATTCAAATAGTCCTATTACGGTTTTTTAAAATTTTTAGTTCAATTATGTGTAGGCCTCGATTGTTCGCGCTCTACGAAACAAACGGCTGTTTTCAGATATGATGAAATCTCCAGGGAACCTTTAAAACCATTGCACGTATATATGCAACTGGGTACAATCTTAGCTACTTCGCTACTCTAGCTTCATAAACTTGCAGTACTTTGAAATCTTTTCTGAAATAGACAGTTTTGGACAATCGAAATATTTGCATTCAAAACCTATTACGATTTTTTTTAATTTTAGTTCAATTATGTTAGGCCTACGATTGTTCGCGCTTACGACACGCTGTTCAATATGATGAAATTTCCAGGGAACTTTAAAACCATTGCACGTTATCTCACTAGGTTACAATCTTAGAAATCAGTATTGTATTGAAAGGGACTTTCCACAATTTGCGGACAATATAGTTGGAATCTTTACATTCAAACGGCTATTGCGATATTATTGTTGATACATTTTCAATTTCAATTTCATCAAAATATCTTAGCTTAGATATGCCCCGTGTGCCTCGTACAATTACAAATATTCCGGATGAAAAATCGTAGCATTATCATTTTTCGAATGTAGGAATCCGGGAGATAGGATTTAAGGTCATCCATCAAGGCGACTATATAAGAAGCGTTCTGGAAGCGGCAGTCTGCGGCCTAGTAAACAAATGTTAAATCATTCAAACGTGTGTTGACTTTTCTTTCCTATACTACCGGATGATCACATGAAGTTCGCGTTAAACTGATTGTACTGTAACATACGAGCCGCATCGTAGCACAGTGTACGCGGCAGAGTAGAGTTTGAAATTCTAGTCGTCAAATCACTCCACCATTTGTCAATGCAGCTTTAATTATGATTACTGTTATTAAACTATTTGATGTAATTAATGGCTGTTTAGTTGTTCCGGGACTAATTACACTTGTTGGGAAAGTGATTATCGCAAAATGTCCAATTACCCATGCGCTCATTGTTTGTGCTCGGTGTTTGATTTGCAGGCAAACAATAGAGGACACGTCTACTGCTAATGAAACTGAACGCAAGCGAAGAGAGATGAAAGCCGTGTTTCGTCAGGACTTAGTACGTCTGGCGTCTGTTTTACGGACACTAATCTACCGTTCGAATAGTCACTTAAGCTAAAGCAATTTAGTTTCTCGTCTGGATTGGATTTTCAACTTTATTGATCTTGGCCAGCAGATTTGAGGTATTCAGAGCAAAACGTGTGATACGAATGCACATAAATTAAACGACTTTACTACACAAACGTTATTGATTGGTGGGGGTTTCGGCTCGAACGAGGTATGATCAAGAAGGGGGGGGGGGGGGGAACTGATGGGCTAAATGTTCAACATTGTGTATTTTCTTTTCAACTAAAATAGGAGTTCCTTCACTTAATTTGAAAATAAAAAAGTGACAATACTACTCAATAATGGAAAGTTATTTCCAGGGGTGGGGGACGGCTCCAATGACACCGCTTAATAATTAAGTGTAGTGATCACTTGTATTGATTGATTTGATTGAATCAGTTTAAAAGCTCTCGAGCTTGGAGCCGTCGGTATTGGAATCTGGAAGAAACCCAAATGACAATTCACGTCACACACCTGTTTCTGTTTTGTTTTTCTCTAACGTGTAGTTCGTTGGTCTTGTGGTTAGCGTGTCAGCTTCCAATGCAGAAGGTCCTGGGTTCAATTCCCGCCAAAGTCAGAAGTTTTTAACATCTGATTTGGAATTAAGTCCATCAGTTCTTGTCTTAGGAGTTTATAAACGGTGACTTTGGAGCCGTCCTAGCAACGAAGCACATACTAAATTCAAAGTTGTTCTGAATCGGCCTTGTTGATTCTGGCGTTGATCCGCGGGTGTTCGCACTGTCCATACCACTGATTGCTATATTTCCTATTAAAAATATCGTTACTTTGGTTGGTTATCGCTCACTCGTCGATTGCGTCGGGGTCTACAGGGTTGGCTTTGTCGCTTTTATTTACTGTCCCCCACTGAAAATCAATTATATAGCTGAGTGGGTGGACTCTAAATACAATTTATTTATTTGTTTATTTTGTCGGTTTGCGTTATGTCTTCGTACAATTCATGTTCTTGAACAGTGGTTGAGAAAACAAGCTGTGTCTGCCGGGATATAAGTGTCTACTGTCTCGTCTCTGTGTCGGGATATAAGTGTCTACTGTCTCGTCTCTGTGTCGGGATATAAGTGTCTACTGTCTCGTCTCTGTGTCGGGATATAAGTGTCTACTGTCTCGTCTCTGTAGCCACTAAAGTCTAAACTAACGGGTTCAAGAAGTGTTCTATCTACGAAGTCGTGTTTGCTTCTCGTTTACCTGTCTCGCTTGTGCCTATATTTGTTTCGCCACTGAATAATTCTAACCATCCACCGCCTCAAGAATTTAACATTCTCGTTTTCTTTCAAATATATTCGTCTATTTCTTGTCACGTCCGCGTCTCAAACCTCTCCGCGAGGTGAATGTTTCTGTGCGTGTTTCCGGACGCGGCGCTCACATCTTCTTCCGGAGACGGGCTGACTTGCAACTACCTCCCCGCTCTTCTGAATATCTCATGAGGGCGGTGTAAAACTACGAGGTCAACGGGCGCCATTAACCGACAGGGACGCACTAACGACCCGCTGTAATTGCCATAGAAATTATTGAACAAATAGAGACATAAATTTCCACGCGTTTCTGAAAATGTCAATTAAAATGCAAATTAAGTTTTAATGATCGAGGTTTGAGAACTTCTCGAGGGACGTGGGAACTATTTATCGCTTCTATCATCTGAAACAACATTTTCTTTATCAATCAATTATTAAGAACTCGAAGTGGATCTATTGAAGTGAACAAAATAAAACGAAGCCCAGATTACCCCTAGCCTAATGGTTCGTTTGGTGCGCCTGACTCTAATTCAGAACAGCTTCGATTCCCGCAACCAGCACCCCTGACTTTAATTATTTCCATGTGCGATTAGCCTTCATGCGATTGCTGATATTAATTCTGTTTAAAACACTAAACTATCACCAAACACTTTACCCAACCTGTAATACGAAAATAGGACAGCTGAACTCATGGCTGACTACACACATATATATATATTTCTTACACCTGCGTCCAACATAAGTCTGGTAAGGGGGTGGCTAACCACCAGATTTTCAAGGGCACACAGAGTTTATTAACACCGGCTTGCCAGGCCGGTCATGTCCTGTTCTCCTTCAATTTCTTCGTCTTCCATTTCATCTTTTACTTCAATATCGTCCTCCCAGCAGACATACAGACACCGAAAGACATTCATTAACATTAAAAAACGACTATAAGAACCATAGCGTAAATAAATCATTGCAAAAGCAAAAACACGGCAGTGAAGCATTTCACCATTTATTTGTATATAGGCCTATAATCTTTGTGGGAGGCCTGCCCAGAGTGCAAATCATGCCCCTCTCCAGGTGATACCTCCAGGTGTTAACTATAGGTACTTTCGGTCTTTGGATAATTGTGAAAAGATGTCCGAGGGCGGTTTACGAGGACTCAATCCCTTACATTTGCATTAACGACCGAGGAAAACTTCAAGAAAAAACTTCAGTCAGGATTGACGGTCTCGACGAGATTTGAACCCAGGTCCTCCCGAATCAGAGTCGCGCGCTTAACGCTCGAGCCAACACTGTCATGTTGAAAGGTATAAAACTTGAAATATTTTCTCAAAATGAATTGTGATCACAGGCGATCAAACTTTAAATCATTAACATTTGTAACAATTTGTACTTGTGCTTGAATTATTATGGCAAGCCTTTTTGCTAATTTTACATCATTTTACTAGGCCGTTTTCGCGAACGCTTCTTCCAGTCGCGTTGATGGATGAGCTTTTTAGGTTGACGATTTCTGTCTAATAAGTTTTTTGTATGCGTGGGATCTCGTTACTTTTTCAAGTTCATTGCAAAATTATTTTGTTAAATTATGATAATTTTTATAAAGTAGTATTAATTGCTATTGTTATACCAATTATGTATGAATGTAAAATATCTCGATGCCTAAAGACTTTCATTTTGTACGCACTGTATTTGTAGGTGATTATTGTCAAGTTTCTATAGTAACTTGTTAATTATACACCTGTAAAAGGCTTATATTAAAACCTTTATTTCTATAAAATCTGGCTAACTTTTTCATTTTTTTTTCTTTTAAAAAGAACTACATCACCATTTCCTTAATGTTTGTAGAATATTAACGTTATAGCCCACCTGTTTGGTCAGAATCGGCTTAATGATCACGGAAATATCGCATTAAAATCGGGGGAAAATCGCGAAAGTACGATATTCATAAGAAATACATCTTCGAAAGTACCCAAAAACTTGCCAGATGTAAGTTCAGAAATTTCGAAGGTCACCTCCAATTTTCATCAAGATCGCATATGCCGTTTGCCCGGTAGAGAGCGAACAAACTGAAAAAAAACACCAGAGCTATGGGTAACTGAAATTAAAGTCTTCGCTTCGCTCATCCCAATTACATTTACAAATCGTTATAACAATGTATTTATAATTTGTTTTAGCATGTTTAATAACATAGACCTGCGTTAAAGGCAAATTTCTGTTCGGCCGGCTTTTTTACTCTACTGACACTAATCCAAAAATAAATTTAAAATTTAAAAACATGAATTGATTTTCACAACTTTGGATTTTGCTAAAAGTCTCAAACGTACCATCGTCGACTGTGGTCATGAATGCTTTTTTTGTCAGATTTGCAAAGTTTCTATACACGTCCGATTCTTTCTGGCCGATCGAATAGCTATTAGCTATTTGACAATTAATGTGTCCTTTTAAACTACCTGAAGAGGGGCACGTTGTATACCTGTGAATAGGTTTCTCATGCAGGAAAACATCAGACTAGTCGCGCCGGGACTCGATCCACCCACCTTACATGTCAGGGTCGCGTAATCCAGCATTAGGCCATCCGTGCTGGTCGGAATTACACAAGGTTTAATAATGCAACCCTATTAGACTTCGGCCATGTAATAACAACATTACGCCGTCTGTCTAAGCGGTCAGACGGCTAACCCAAGCTAGGTGGCTTATATTTATAATTGCTTCTACGGCTAAGAGAGTACATAACCGTTATCTAAATTGGGCGTCCTACGCCGGCAACGATCGGTAAAGCACAATATCGCAAATAAATAAATTACCGCAGGTGAAGCGGGATTATCGTATGCGATGCAGACTAAGCACGGAAAATATAGCTACTTTAGGAAACACGACTAGGACAAGCATTATCTTGTAATCACGACTAGGACAATCTTGTAATCACGACTAGGACTAGCATTATCTTGTAATTACGACAAGGACAAGCATTAACTTGTAATCACGACTAGGACAAGCATTATCTTGTAATCACGACTAGGACAAGCATTATTTGTAATCACGACAAGGACAAGCATTATTTTGGACCTCGACTTCGAGAAGTTCTATCTTGTGAAGTAAGTGCTTGGCCCTCGCACCTCGTACCGGACGTGTTCCATTGTGATATGTGCATTTTGATATTAAGTATAATGTAATATCCACTGTAAACCTTACCTTTCTTGTGTGGGGTATACAATATACATCCCCTTGCTATTGGTAACTCCTAGTGCAGAGCACTAATAATCCAGCTAAATTGATTTAATCCACTGCAGTTTATTACAACATTAACATTACTTAGTAAAACCCAGTCTTATTAGTCTGTATTGATTTATCATATTTAATTACCTATGCTGTTTCGTCCCTCAAAAAAAATACCCTGCGGGTCTAAACTGGGGGCGCGCCCCCAGACCCCCTTGTTATCCACGAAGATGGGGAGGTGTGTATTGTTAATATATTGTAGGCACTGATCACTGTAAGTAGTTCGCCACGCCACTGACACAAACGCACCATGGAACATATTGTTTATGGTCTCTATCAACGACTTCTGGCGTCTTCCTGGTGTACCCTCTACGTTTGCACACTACATTCTTGGTTTCAAATACAGGGCAACCAACCCGGCACCTCCACCAAAAAGCAAAATAATATTCCTGGTATGCTTGTGTCGTGAGAAACAACTCTGGTGAACGTTTGAGGGCATCCTTGGTAGGGGGCGTGGTGGGGTTGAGGGGGGTTTAATAAGTGGGTTCATGAAGTTTATCTATCATGGGAGCTACTATCACATAATATTACATGTTACATTTGCGCAGTAAAAAGAAAATTGGAATATTGGTAAACATTTTAAGAAACATAACAGAAATAAGTATTCAGATTCTTCTTGATAAAATGAAGAATGGGGTTATGTGAAGGATTTAAATCACATTCAAATGGCGGTTGACATATTTTATAGTCGAGCAAGTGTTGGTAAGTGATGGATCACGTCTCCCGGTTTAGAACGCTTTAGCTTTAATTCTCTTCGTGAAAATCCTGTGTATTATAAAAGATAACTGCTGTTGACACAGAAGGACTAATCGGTTAAATGAAAGTTAATTTATTATACGTAATAAATTCTTGTTATTCTGATACTTTTGCCGTGAGAGATATTAAATAACCACTAAACGTAGATACTTAATGACCTTGGCACGCCCGTAAGCACTCAAATTCAAATGTACAACGCTCTGGAGAAAATTTGAATCGACATACATGAATTCTTAAAATGCACAAAACACAGATATTTTTATGCAGAAGTACATACAACAAACAGAATTGCTTTATGTAATAAACCCTACTATTCACCATTGTTAAACGTAAAGTCAACGCGGCGAGAACAACCTCTTCTTTTTCCCGTTGCGTCGACTTTATGCGTAACAATTGAGTATAGTAGGGTTTATTACATACAACAATTCTGTTTGTTGTATATTCTTCTGCATAAAAATATCTGTGTCTTGTGCATTTTAGAATTCTGGTGTGATGTTTCAATTTTTCTCCAGTGCGTTGTACATCTGAATTTGGGTGTCTTCGAGCGTGCTAAGGACATGTCTGTCTCGTGAACACTCTTAAAGCCTAACGGGAGACACATTAAAGTTTGAATTATTTGTTTCAAAATGTTTGAATTAGTAGGCCGTACTATTAGATAATTTATGTTTTTCCAGATTCAAAAGTAAAATAAGAAAGGTGGTTATCTAAACGGATTGAACGTGACTGACTTAATTGTAGCTTGTAGGTTGCACTTTCCTATGTGAAATGTATTTATCCTAGATGTAACATGACCACTCCGATACCCGGGGAGAACCGGGTTCGATACCCGTCTGAGATGGATTTGTTTTAATTTCTGGATTGATTTCTATATCACACTACAATATGGATTAGCAAAGTGATCGTGTTCATACAAGGTATACTATTTCAAATGTATGCTAATTTGAAGATGATTGCTAATTTGACGATTCAACAAATTATTTCTAGGAATCGAAATATTATTGGATGAGCGTAGCGAGCGAAGCGAATATTCCATTTCACTACACTGGAGACAAAAATCCGGAATGTTTTTTTTTTCTTTTTTTCTTTCTTTTTGTATTTTTGTCTGTTTATTAACACGATTCCGACTAAACCGATACTCCGATTGCGATGAAATTTTATGGAGGTCTTCGTTATCTCTGAACTTAGAACTGCCACGTTTTTGAGCACAATCGAAAAATTATTTCTCATGAAAATTGCAATTTTACGATTTTTTTCGATTTTTTAAAATTTATTCGACTTACAACACCTACATACTTTGTCCGATTGTAATGATTTTTTCACAAAACCTTAATTTTATGAATTGATATATTTATGTGAAATTTGAGCGTTATCAAAAAACTATTTTTTAAGAAAATCGCAATTTTACGATTTTTTTCGATTTTTAACATGTCTTCGGCTTATAACACCTACATGCATGCTTTATCCGATTGAAATGATATTTTCACAGAACATTAATTTTATGAATTAATATATTCGTGTAAAATTGTCAATCTAATAATTATTTCTTATCAAAATTTCAATATTACGATTTTTTCCTTTTTTAAGATTAATTTTAAAAAATTTAAAAATTTAAGTTAATTTTTTTTTATTTAATTTAATTTTTTTTAAATTTCAACTAAGTAATGATTTTTTCACAGAACAACTGAAAATTCGCATAACACATGGCAGCTCAATGCACCAATTACGTTCATCAACAACGCGGCGTTTTCCTAGTTGTACGAGTTGAGTATATTTATTGTTCATGATCAGAACATTATTGAATAAAACATTTTTGTATCAGTTTTTTTTTGTTAAATGATCTATATCCTTCTCAGTAATTAAACTAAAAAATAGATCGAATGGATACGTACAAAAATATTATTTGTGAAAAAAATGAAAAACTTTCAATGCGCATTGCATTGTCAACACCTCGTTATCAATCCTTGTTTTTTTTAAATCTTTCTGCTATTTTCTTTTCTAAGATAACTATTTTAGTTCATTTTTTTGTATTATCCTTTAAATTTTATAACTTGGACCTTCTTATTTTCTGATCTTCTGTCGAATACATAACATTTTTTACTTTTGTGCATGCTTGTAGTTTCACACCGATCCCATGGGCTCTTTTTGAAAGAATGGCATTACATCTTTGAGAAGGAAACTTTTTTCACTCAGAGATTAAATTGTGGTGGGAGGTAAGAGAAAGGAGGGTGAAAGAAGTGGGGGGCTGTGTTGTTCTATTCGTATTTAATGAAATGACCAACCTCTACTTATGTTTACGTTATACTTTTTTCATTTCGATTATATTCTTTCATGTGTCTCCAGCTTTTCTTTAAACAATTATATAACTTTCTTTTGTCATTCTGGAATTTACTCATACATTTGGCTAAATGTATTTGTGAGCCCTTGCGGCTTTTGCTTTTCTTTAGCAACATGATGACCAGCTCTCAAACCATTGCCGTCTGTTTTGCCATTTCTGGTAAAGCTCTTTTCTGAGTGCGAATCGTCATTACATTATTTATTTGTTGCAAATACCAAACATAATTATGATATCTAAAATAAAACAGAATAAAGTTTTATTTTTTAGTGTTTCACAGGTTTCATTGTTGAGAAACTTCACGTTGTAATCGATTTAAAGATAGAAATCGCACTTTTATCTTAATCTGTCATGCGCAGAAGAGGATCCACGTCAATCCTGATTGCCAAGGATGTGAACGCAATCATTCAGCTCAGTGCACGGTTTATACCACTGAGTAGACACGGTGAATATACATTACGGCGCACACGCACACGCAGAGTGATCAGAGGACGTAATACCTTCTTTATGTATAACAGAACTACATCAGATACACGTCCCTATGATAACATTATGGATATATATATAGTTGGCTAGTACAGTGAATTATAGCGCTCTGTGATGGAAATATCAGTTCAAACCACGAGCTTACCTTATAAATAACGAATCAAATATTTCTTGGTTGGGTCAATTGATTTGATATCTTTTCATTTATGTTTTCCAAACGTGTCGAATGCAAATGACAATTGCATTTTATTGGCATACAGCTTTACATTTTGACCGACACAATAATAATCATATCATCTAGTTCTGTAGTTGACATGTATTGTTATATATATATATAAACATATTGTTTTTTTTACTGGGGCTTTTTGCCGCGAATAATTTATTAAAGAAGAGGGCACTGACTTACCCCTCCTCTCCTGACGTTTCGGGAAAGTCGCATCTCCCATCTTCAGAGGCCTTCACTCCACGATGTGTTGCCTGGAGCTCCTCGTTCGCGAGTGAGGAGCTCCAGGCAACACATCGTGGAGTGAAGGCCTCTGAAGATGGGAGATGCGACTTTCCCGAAACGTCAGGAGAGGAGGGGTAAGTCAGTGCCCTCTTCTTTAATAAATTATTCGCGGCAAAAAGCCCCAGTAAAAAACAATATGTTTACATATGTCCGCGAAAATCTGAATTTAAATATATATATATATATATATATATATATATATATATATATATATATATATATATATATATATATATATATATATATATATTGGATATGGCGGTTGCAAATAATTATACAAATGTACTCATTTTCTATTACAAATTGTTTCGCAAAATGCTTTATCGGTGGTGGCAGTATAAGCGTATATGAGAATCGTAGTGGTGTAAACGCGATCGCCAAACACACATCGAGGAGAGAGAAACCTATTTGAACTGACATTTCTTGAGACTGAGTTCTTCGAGTCTAAAATGCTTATTAATTTATATGTAATATTTTTTTGGGGGGACGTTTTAGCATAATACTGGGTATAGGCTTATACATGCCCATAACATGGAAAAAGTAAACACATTCCAGGAAAAAGTAAATTTTCAAAATATCATGTATAAAGCTTCCTACGTTACCATTGAATTGAAAAGCAGAAAAGAGAAATGTAAACAGCTGCTGTTCTGGAAAGTAAGCTTTATTAGTACAAAATACATTAGCCTTGTTTACATGGAGGACTGAGTACGGAGTTGAGTACGGTTTTTGGTCTCAGTACCTCATGTAAACACATGAAATCAGGTACCGAACCGATTGGGTTCGGTCCGACGAAATGGTGCGACCGAACCGAAATACCGTACTGAGTACTCACATGTAAACAGCTTCCTGAGAGGGAACCGAACTGAAAAATATGCAGCCTAATTGCAAATGTCAATAAATAAGTTTTAAAATGTTGTATCTATTTTTAACTTCTGTTCGTCGGGCTCCAACTTCAAATGTAGATCATCCACGCCTAGGCCTAGGCCTTCAATCCTACCCGTATCTACGAAAGTGACATGAAAGTACAAGGTTATGTAACAGTGATGTTTTGAGCAATCTCCATAAGATGGCGTCGAAGCTGCACCGAATGTCAGTTCAGTTCTAGTTGGGTACTCGACATGTAAACGCTTCAAGGACATTGGAACCGTACTTAAATTTCAGTACAGTACTGGACCGAATCCTCCATGTAAACAAGGCTATTGTGAGTTGCCTGTTGTTCTATTGAGGCAGTATTGTTCTTTTACATTTTAAAACATAAACTACATAAATCCCATTTGCAATAATAGAACCCAGGACAATGTATCACAATGGGAGAGCGATTTAACATTTTTAATTTGCATTTCGCTTTAAAACTTCTATTTTTTCGTGTATTAATGAAGTGTATTGCGATTAATAGTGTACTTTTTGCGTAACGCACTAGGCTCTGCTTCTGCAGGTCACGGAGCGATCCCCACCACCGGCAATCCTGAATAAAGTTGTTCCAAGTTTCTCTTCGGTTGTTTAAGGGGCTATTACCCCAAAATAACATTTTTCACCACATAATTTATAGCGTAACACTACACTAAAATGATCGTTTAAAAATTATATCTTGTAACAGTGATTTTAAACCAATTTTTTCAATTTTTTGAACAGAAATTTACAAAAATTGGCGTTTTGAGAAATTTTGTAAGTCTGCTTTAACCTGCTTCTTTTGTATTCCACATTAGATACTAGATCATCGTACCAATCTAAAATAGCCCTTTATGACATCGTCTCTTGGAAACTGTGCACAAAATACACCCAAACACGTAAAAAAAATATGCATTCCAAATCACACACCCTCTCGGTAATTAGCATATTTTTTAACGAACCACTTGCCCACATTACAAAACAAAATAATAGAGAATTTACAGAAAAGGCAGTAGAGTACGTCAATAATGGCCAATATGTTTTGGGATCAAAATCGTCCATATGTTATTTCTTATGGGAGATTTTTGCCGATGGAACCTAGCTCGAAAAATTTTAAAGTTTTTTTTTTATTTTTTTTTGGGGGGGGGAGTCATGGTGGACCCAAGAATGTTTTCGTTAATTTCTCAATTAATAACTAGTTAGCCTGAATGAAATATATTTTTTTAGTTTAGCGGGTATTGCCTTTACAACTACACTAACCCACAAATACCTTGATATACAACTAGTAATGGGACATGAATTATCTCAAGTTTCCTATACGAGAAATTTAAAATAATCTATTTTTCTCTAGTCTCGGCTGGCCACTTTACCTTACCATTTTCAAATGTTAAATCCGAAAGAAAGTGGAACGTGTTAGAAATAAAAATAATTTATATTTTTCTTTAGGCAGGACTCATTATACGAAACTTGAAACCTAATCACAGTACTCGTTTAACCTTATTCAATGTAATGAATTTCAGTACTTATTAAATTTAGCTTAAGAACGTGCAACATTACATTATAATGAAACACAATCATTATAATTACAGTAATTTATATTTATATTTGTATTTATTGATCACTAACAACCGGTATTAACCCCCAAGTGTTAGGTAACTAAAACTAAACAATAAAGAATACAATTTAAAACCATACAAATACATTATACAAAACATTAAATACATGAACAAGTACTATAGAATTAAAATTTTACAACAAAACAACAAAAAAACTTGAATAACAAAACTATAAATTTATAAAATGGCTGAAAGATTAAGATGATTGAAGAAACAAAAAACTAAGGTTATAAAATACAAAACTGGTGAAAAAGTGATAAGGTGACAAAAGTGATAAATGAGTCATGTTGGTAAACTGGCGTAAACAGCTGCTTTAAATGAGCGAGGTTTCATGTGGTTGATGTCAATTTCTGTATTAATGTCTAATAATGTGTTATATAATATTGTTATATAGCTATCACCTTATATGGTTGCACGTGTTATACCCTTAGAGCAGGTTATACCACGTCTTGTTACCGAGGCTCAACACGCCAAGTTGGCGTATCTTTGTAGCGACGTTGCTAGACCAGGGACTAGCGTAAATACCAGCAGTGTTGGCTCGAGCGTTAAGCGCGCGACTCTGATTCGGGAGGTCCCGGGTTCAAATCCCATCGAGACCGGCAATCCTGACTGAAGTTTTTTCCAAGGTTTTCCTCAGTCGTTAATGCGAACGCAAGGGATTGGGTTCTCTTATACAGCCCTCGGACATCCCTTCACAGTATCATATCCGCAACATACCTAGTTTGACACCTGAAAATGGCATGTATTGCACCCTGGGCAGGCTTACCACAAAAATTATTATTTATTATTATACTTAGTATACTTGTTAATACTTTCGTTTTTGTATTTACTTACTTAGATTTATAAGTATTGTCCAGCACCAGAACCATTTAAAAATACCCTTAAATGTATAAATTTATTTTTGCTGAAAGTGACATGACAGATTATTTACCCTATTATATCAACCTACAATGATGTAACAACAATCGAAATTGAAAAAAAAGTTGGAAAAGTCTTAATAAACATGGTTTAAAGAAATTGTTTTGAATTGTTTGTTGTTTTAAATTTGTGGTTTCGAGTGAGCGTTAACCGCAGTGGCGAATAGTAACTAACCTTGGGTTCTCTTTTGACTACTTATCATGGATTGACTATTATTTATAGTTATGAATGGCGTGGGCATCAACAGGGTTCGGAGCTATAATAGTTCACTCCTCAAATGAAAATTAATTTTATAATTATTGAGTGGGTGGAGTTGAAAAACCAATGTATTTATTTATTTATCCAAATATACTAATATTTGTTTTATTAGCATATTTAGATCAATCTTTCCCTTCTAGTATAGGGTCACCCGTATGATGCTGGCGAGGCTGTGGTATCGCGAGGCATTATGTCAACAATAGTATGTTCCGTGTTTTATACAAGTCTATACTCTACATCGAAGAGGTAATTCAGTGACCTTTAAAGTTCGCCGAACTCGGTTCCATTAAATTTCGGCGAATTTACTTGCTGAATCTCCGCTACAAGGAGACCTTGATTTATTTTAATATTAAATTGAGCTATTATTTTAGCTTTTATATTTTTTCGCTTTTTCTTTAATTTAATACCTTTGAAAACAATAACAAACAACAAATTCAATGTATTACCTTGCAGTGTCACAGGCAATGTTATATTATGACCTTCCCTGTTGAAGCATCCCTCACTTTCTCCCTCACAGACAGGTTATATTTGACACATTCTGCACTTTCCAATTTAGTTTAAATGTATGAAACTCATTAATTTATTATTACAGTGGACGTGCATTTTTGTTTTAGAGAAATTACTGTCATTAACGTTCATTTATGGAATGGCATAGATATAGATAACCCATGAAAAGATGAAGGGACCCAGTGGCTGCGAAATGCGTTCATCACTCATGTTGAATAACAAAAAAGTATCTGCATTAATATAGTTTACTGTCCTCATCTGTAATGTAAGACAAGTTCTTCCCAGGCCCAGGCTGTTCCTCTGCCCATCGGCATCGTACAAAGCGAGAAAAGATGCAAAGTTCACATCGCAAACATCAGTTAGAGGACCCAAGTAGCAGTGGCGCCGAAGCCGGGTCCGAAGCCCTGCGAAATCAAGGGGGCAAGACTATAGTTTTGCCTTCAACCCCCCTCAATATAATACAAGAGCATCGTTGAGTTTTAAGTGGCAAGATTTTCGGGTCTGTCCAGCACCTCCTCTCTTCTCCACATCCCCTAAGCTAGAGTGGCGCATAATGACCTTAAACTTAAACCAAATGAAGTCCGATGATCAGCGCTAAGACGAAGTACGGTACACGACTATTCTCAGGCCTGTCGAGTGGCCGAGAGCGGGAAGTTCGAGTATCCGGGTGAGCGACTCAAGGAAAGGCTTTACAATTGTGCAGACCATTGTTCATCGTTATAATAAATAGTAATATTAATGTCCCCTGTAGAGAGATCACGTCACATTAATTGTAATGGCTAATTATTTATAGAACATTTTGACGTGTACAACTAAAGAATATGATAACAAGGCCTATTAGTTGTAGGCACGGTCCACGCGCGGGTGACGCAAGTATCAAGAAAGCTAAATCGGAAGAACTTCAGAAATGATTATGCGCTTCGTTGCTAGGACTTCTCCATAGTCACCGTTTACTCAAGCACAAACCAAGAGGCAAGAATTGATGGATTAAAGTCCATATCAGAAGCTAAAGTTAAATGAAATGCCAACTTAGGTTGGATTCGAAACCGAGGCTTTATGCATTGGAAGCAAAACTCTAACCACTGTTTAACCCAAGAAACATTTTCTCTTGGATCCACCCTTCTACTTCGCGATCTAGACATTTCCTTCAAAATTAACTAACATCTTCGTTTACGCTCCGAGTTTGACCTTCAAACTTACCTCACCTCAATAATATGAAACGTCGACCATTACCTCTGCCAGTGATGGCTATACAAGATGTAGTCGATAGATTTGACGTTTCGCTAATGTAGCATTAACTTTTGACGTGTTAATGCGCGTCGTAGCGCTCGCTGTAACGCAGCGCCGTTTCAATTATTCACGGCCTAGGGCGAGGCAAAGTTTCGTCCGGCGCAACGTCGAGGTCAAGACATGCGTTAGTGAGGCGACCACCGCACATAAAACAGAGGGGCACGAGTGCCGTAGGGGGCGTCAACTGATTTAGTCAAGTCGGGTTTTGCTTGGGTTTGCAAACTCTTTGGAGAGTTTCGGCAAACTTAGCTTGTACCTCTCGTGTGGCAGTTTCTGTCCTTACCAAGTTCTTGTCTATACTGGCGCGGACGAGGAGTAGCGCGACGTTAAGGTGACTGAATTAAAATTAAAGAGTGAGGCTTCATTCATTGTTCATTATGAGCTCTTAAAAATTCATTAATTACAAGGCCGCTTCGCAAACGCTTTTCTAAGTCGCGTTGACGGATGAACTTTTTTTAAGTTTTTAAACCTCAACAAACTTATTTAAAACCTTTATTTCTATGGATTCTGGCTAACGTGTTCAACTTTTTCTTTCAAAAGGCAATACATCGCCATGACCTTAATGTCCATGTGAAATATAAACGTTGTAGCCCCACCCGTTTGGTCAAAATCGTCCCAAATATCACGAAAATATCGCATTAAACATCGAAAAAAATTGTAAAAGTACGATATTCACGAGAAATATTTCTTCGATTGTATCAAAAAACGTGGCAGGTCTAAGTTCAAAGATTTCGAAGGTCCCCTCCAATTTTCATCAATTTCGTTTGTGCCGTTTGCCCGGTAGAGCGCGAACAAACAGAAAAACAAACAAACAAAAACAAACAAACAAACAAAAATCCCGAGCCATTTTTTTTTTTTTTTTTTTTTAGGGGGGCATGGCAAGCATGGCAAAATAGAATTGGCAACTAGTATTAATTTAAACACAATAATTCATCCAAATTCTTTTTTCTAAATAATTTAAAAGTAATGGTCATGCAAATTCTATTATGCCAAGCTTTTCAATAATGTTGTTACGGGACACTGTACGTCTATGAATGAAGAATGCGCAAATGTGGAAGGGTAGATGAGCTTGGCCCTTTTGTTATCTCATTACTTTTGAGTGTGTAAGGTTTGGCTGTATTTTTACATGTGTTTGTTATTGTGTGGGATCTCATTATTTTTTAAAGTTCCGTTGCAAAATTATTTGTTCAAATTTAATAATTTTATCAAAGTCAATTAATTAATTGCTATGAAATTAACAATTAACAATAGAATGTAAAATTTCTAGTAGCCAAAAGACATGTTTTTTTGTAAACAATGTGGGCGATCATTGTCAAGTTACTATAGTTACTTGTTGATTGTATGCCTGTATATAATGCTTATATTACTAGGAAGCTTCACAAACGCTTTTTCAGGCCCGTTGTTGGATGAGCGTATGTTTTTTAAACGAAAAAAGCGTAATATTGCGATTATCATGAGAAATAATTTTTCGATTACGCTCAAATTTCACACGGATATATTAACTTCATAAAATTAAGATTCTGTGAAAAAATCATAACAATCGGTTAAAGCATGTAGGTGTTATAAGTCAAAGAAAATGTATTTAAAATTTGAAAAAAATCGTAAAATTGCGATTTTCATAAGAAATAATATTTCGATTACGCTCAAATTCACACGAATATTAATTCGTAAGATGAACTTTCTGTGAAAACATTATAACAATCGAATAAAGCATGTAGATGTTATAAGTCGAATAATTTTTTTAAATCAGAAAAATCCTAAAAGTGCGATTTTAAAGGGGTATTTAACCGCTAAACTCAAAAAATATATTTCATTCAGGCTAACTAGTAATGAATTTAGCAATCACAGAAAAATTATTGGGGCCACCATGACCTCCCAAAAAATTGTCAAACATGACATTTTTCGAGCTAGGTCCCATCGGCAAAAATCTCCCATAAGAAATAACATGGGGACGATCTTTATGCCCCGTGACCTTGGGAGGATTTTGATCCAAAAAAATATTGGCCATTACTGACGTACTCAACAGCCTTTTTTGTAAATTCTCTATATTTTTTTTTGTAATTTGGGCAAGTAGTTCGGTCAAAATATGCTGATTACCAAGATGAGGTGTGATTTTGGAATGCGTATTTTTGCGTGTTTGAGGGTATATTTGGGCACAGTTTCAAGACACGATGTTATAAAGGGGCATTTTAGATTGGTACTATGCTCTAGTATCTATGTGGAACAAAAAAGAAGCAGGTTAAAGCCGATTTAGGAAATTTTCCAAAACACCAATTTTCGCCAATTTCTGGATTTAAAAAATTAAAAAATTCGTGTTAAATCACAGTTTCAAGATATAATTTTTTAAACGGTCATTTAAGTGTAGTATTGTGCTATAGATCACGTGGTAAAAAATAATTTTTGGGGTTTTTAGCCCCTTTAATGAGAAATAATTTTTCGATTGCGCTCAAAAACGTGGCAGTTCTAAGTTCAGAGATTTCAAAGGCCTCCAGAAAATTGCATCGCAATTGGAGTATCGGTTTAGCCGGAATCGTGTTAACAAACACACAAAAATACAAAAAAAACATTCCGGATTTTTCTCTCCAGTGTAGTGAAATGGAATCTTCGCTTCGCTCATCCAATAAACCTTTACTTGCAAGCCTTCAAGCAAACTTTTTCAACTTTTTCTTTCAAAAGGAACATCACTATTACCTTAATGTCCATGAGAAATATGAAAGTTGTAGCCCCACCCGTTTGGTCAGAATCGCTTGGCAATTGAAACTGACGAATTAGACAGTTGTAGTCAGTAGTAGTAGTAGTAGTAGTAGTAGTAGTAGTAGTAGTAGTAACTAACAAAATTTAGGTGATTTTGTAACATGTTTCAAGCCATTTTTTTCACCAAGAAGAATGTTCGTACCCCAACCAAATTTGGCATGTGTTGTTAGGTACCCAAATCCCCTTGATTTTTATAGTTTTTAAGTTCACATCACGTTTCATGACGGCTGGGTGACACCTCGAAATCACCCCAACTCTGCTTGCTGTATAAGGTGCCTGAGTGTGTAGCGCACCGCGGCTGGGCTGCGGCGCCCTAACGGGCACCTAGATGGACGCTGACGAACAAATCATAATACTCTGTGAAAGAGTTTCTTCACTGTATGGGCTGCTTACGTTTAGGTATAGGGTACACTAGATACTGAATGAACCAAGGCAGTTCCTTTACCTCTCGCGACTCTAATCCGGGAGGTCCGGGGTTCAAATCCCGTCGAGACCGGCAATCCCGACTGAAGTTTATTCCGAGGCTTTCCTCAGTCGTTAATACGAATGGAAGGGATTGAGTTCTCTTAAACAGCCCTCGGACACAACTTCACTCCTAGGGATTATCCATAGACCGCAAAAGAAGAGTCGCTCAGGTACTGGACCAAGTAAGACACGGGTTGAGTATAGAGGAAGAGGGGCATGCATTGCAGCCTGGGCAGATTTTCTACGAGCATTTTAAAATTCTAGAAATCCCTCTACCTCACACAACATTAAAACATTAAAAACTCTTTGAAACGTTTTAATCAATGACGTGTAAAATATGTATTTCTTTTCATTCGTTTACTTTATTTAGCTATATTGCTACTATTCAACTGTCACATAATTGGATGAGCGAAGCGAAGACTTCAATTTCACTGACCCCCCAAAAAATTTAGCTCGGGTGTTTTTTTTTGTTTGTTTTTTTTTTGTTTTTTTTTGTTTGTTTTTTTGTCTGTTTGTTCGCTCTCTACCGGGCAAACGGCATATCCGATCTTGATGAAAATTTGAGGGGACCTTCGAAATCTCTGAACTTAGAGGTGTATTGTTTTTGGGCACAATCAAAGAAATATTTCTCATGAATATCGTACTTTTACGATTTTTTTCGATTTTTAGTGCGATATTTTCGTGCCATTTGGGCCGATTCTGACCAAACGGGTGGGGCTACAACGGTCATATTATACATGGACATTAAAGTTATGGTGATGTAGTACCTTTTGAAAGAAAAAGTTGAAAAAGTTAGCCAGAATCCATAGAAATAAAGCTTTTAATATAAGTTTTTACGGTAAATAATAATGATTAACAAGAAACAATAGAAACTTGACAACAATCACCTACAATGCATAGGCAGCAAAGCAAAGCACTTGCAAAGGTAAAAATATCCCACGCAAACCAAAATCTTAAAAAAAGCTCATCCATCAACGCGGCGGGACTTAAGCGTTTTCCTACTACTTTATAATTTTGTGTTTTCACATAGACTCACACACATGATAATATTAAAAATTATACTCTATTTTTAATGATCCATTCTCGTCATTTTAATTTAAAACTATGTACATATCTTGACCCCTTTAAACCTGCTGTCAATTTGTTGTATTCTCTGATCCCGGCATAAAAATACTGATCTTTGGTATTTCTTTTAATTGCATCCATTGCATATAGTTTATTTCTAGCAGTTTGTCTGGTCTCTCTTCCATGAATTTCCTCCACACACTTCTCAACTTGGCAAATGATTATTTTCAATCTTGTTTATAAAAGTTAACACATGTAATTGGATGAGCGAAGCGAAGACTTCAATTTCACTGACCCCCCAAAAAATTTAGCTCGGGTGTTTTTTTTTTGTTTTTTTTTTTGTTTGTTTTTTTGTCTGTTTGTTAACTCTCTCCCAGGCAAACGGCATATCCGATCTTGATGAAAATTTGACAGGACCTTCAAAATCTCTGAACTTAGAGGTGTATTGTTTTTGGGTACAATCGAAGAAATATTTCTCATGAATATCGTACTTTTACGATTTTTTTCGATTTTTTTGTGCGATATTTTCGTGCCATTTGGGCCAATTCTGACCAAACGGGTGGGGCTACAACGTTCATATTACACATGGACATTGAGGTTATGATGATGTAGAACATTTTTAAAGAAAAAGTTGAAAAAGTTAGCCAGAATCTATAGAAAAAAAGCTTTTAATATAAGTTTTTTGATTTTTTGTACATATTTTCGTGCTATTTGGTCCAATTCTGACCAAACGGGTGGGGCTACAACGTTCATATTATACATGGACATTAAGGTTATGGTGATGTATTACCTTTTAAAAGAAAAAGTTGAAAAAGTTAGCCAGAATTCATAGAAATAAAGCTTTTAATATAAGTTTTTTACGGTAAATAATAAAAATTGACAATAAACAATAGAAACTTGACAACAATCACTACAATGCGTAGGCAACAAAACAAAGCACTTGCAAAAGTAAAGATATCCCACGCAAACTAAAAACTTTAAAAAGCTCATCCATCAACGCGGCAGGACTTTAGCGTTTTCCTAGTTTAATGTTTTCTTGAACTGTTAACTATCTTATCACAGAGTTTGGCGTCATTTTCCTACATTGTAATATGCATCTCATAGCCTTGTTTTGGATCATTTGAATTTTGATTTGATGCATTACAAAATATTGTTGCACAGTATTCCAAATCTGGTTTAATTATCGTATTACTAGGTAAACGCTTAAGTCCCGTCGCGTTGATGGATGAGCTGTTTTGTAAGTTTTTAGTTTGCGTGAGATCTATTTACTTATCAAGTGCCTTTTGAACGCATTGTTGGTGATTGTTGTCAAGTTTCTATTGTTACTTGTAAATTGTTATTATTATTATTAAAAACCTAAAAAAAAACTCATATTAGGGCCTAAAACCTTTATTCTATGGATTCTGGGTAGTTTTTTCAACTTTTTTTTTAAAAAGCAATACATCACCATTACTTTAATGTCCATGTGAAATATGAACGTTGTAGCCCCACCCGTTTGGTCAGAATCGGCCCAAATGTCACGAAAATATCGCACTAAAAATCGAAAAAATATCGTAAAAGTACGATATTCATGAGAAATATTTCTTCGATTGTACCCAAAAACAATACACCTCTAAGTTCAGAGATTTCGAAGGTCCACTCCAATTTTCATCAAGATCGGATATGCCGTTTGCCTGGTAGAGAGTTAACAAACAGACAAAAAACAAACAAAAAAAAAAAAAAAAAAAACACCCGAGCTAAATTTTTTGGGGGTCAGTGAAATTGAGCTCATCCAATAAATTATTAATTTTGTTCATTTCGAATATTTTCTACTTACTCTTCTCATGTTTACGACGTTCTTAGCAGGATTCTTAGTAACATTATTTATGTGTTGCTTAAAGTCAAGTTTTTCATCCAGTATTATTCCAAGATATTTAAAATAACTATTTCAATTCTTTCATTTTCAATTTTTGGTCTATTTATGTTCCAAAAGTTACATTCATTAACATTCATTCCTTTAGTATTTTTTAGTTTTAATCTTCAGTTTTTTTATTTTTCACCAAAGTTTAATCTTCTTTAACTCATTATTCACTTATTCAAATATTTTATTTTTTATTTTTCCATTTACTCCCATCATCAGCATACATATTTAATAAATGGGATGATTCAAATGTGGATGTCATTCATTTATATATATATATATATATTGTTTGTTCTTAAGTTTTCGCGGACGTATTGTATGTTGTAATTGTCTTCCGGGACATTCCGCCGCTTGTTTGAGTTTGCTGCTACAGACCTTTGTCTGTCGCCTGGCACTCGACGTTTCGCCAGAATCACATCTGGCATGGTCACGAGTCACTCACTGTACGTCTTCCTTCTTCCTTCTTCATTTTCTGGCGAAACGTCGAGTGCCAGGCGACAGACAAAGGTCTGTAGCAGCAAACTCAAACAAGCGGCGGAATGTCCCGGAAGACAATTACAACATATATATATATATATATATATTAGAAGTAACAAAGAACCAAGTACAGAACCCTGAGGCACTCCATTTTCGCAAGTAATCTCCTCAGATAGGTTGTATTTCGTTTTTTGTTGTCCAATAACTTTCCATCAAATGCAGATCCATAAATTCCACACGTGTACTGCAGTTTTCTCAAGCAGTTTCTCCACATTTACTGTTTCAAATGCTCTCTTCAAATCTATAAACACTCCTAAATTTTTATCTTTGTCATCGATATCCTTTAACCACTTGTCAATGAGGTTTTGTACCGCTGATTCACAAAAGTGATTTTTACGAAATCCCGATTGGTTTTTAACAATAACATGTGCTCAATTGAAAAAGTCATACCGCTATTTATGTATTACCATTTCTATTAACTTATCTATAATTGTTGTCAACAAATTATTTAGAGGTCTAAAATTGTCAATTTCTATTGAATTCGTGTCTTTACTTGCAATCACTATCACTGCTAGTTTTAATTTTTCAGGGAATTCGCCACTCCTGATTGATGTGTTAACCAAATTTAACAATTCATATTTTATTACTGGGTATATGCATCTCTCAATATTATGACAGATAGACCATCAATTGCTCCCCTTTTTTTAGTTTTGTTGCAATTTTGTTAAGATCCTGTATTGTTATTTCATGAAAACTATTCAGAACGCACTCACTTTTCATTTTATAACTTTTAAGATCTATTGTAGCCTTGATGTCTTCATTATCTATCATATTAGAGTCAACTTCATTGTACTTATTATGGCCTTTATACTTTCCACAAAATAATTATTGAAACAATTGACTATTTCTGTATTATCAGTTAATATCTTGCCATCAGTGTTTCTAATTTCACTCATATGTCTCACACCATTTTCCTACTTTACTATATTTTTAAGTGTTTTCCACATTTCAACACTATCATTCTTCTAACAATCTATTTTATCTTCAAAATATTATGTTTTACAGCCTTTCTCAGCAGTGATGTTACTGTATTTCTTTCTACTCTGTATTTCCTCCAATCTTCCACTTTTCGTCTAAATTTTGCACGCTTGTACGCATTAGTCTTAATTTTGCACGCTTGTACGCCTTATTCCTTGATCTAATTCCATAATACATTTCTCCATTAAACCATGGCGTTTTGTTCGTTTCGCCATTTCAATTTTCTTCTTCGGTAAAACTTTTTCTTTACACTTATGTATATACAGCTTTGTTTTTATGAAATAAGTAGTTCGTAATGTTGCTCACTTGTATCTATTTGCATCTACCTATTTTGTTAAGCGAGCGAAGCGAGCGTTTCCATTTGACTCTGCCGGAAAAAATAGTCACTGGTTTTGTTTTGTTTTTTTTGTTTGTTTGTTTGTTTTTTTGTTTGTATGTCTCGCGATAACGTTCGAACGGAGGCTCGGATCGAGTTGAAATTTTCACCATCCGCAAGCTTTGTTCTCGATTGAATGCCATTAGTTTTGTGGCAAAATCGTTCAAAAAGTTAAAAAGTTACATTAAAGTTAATCGAAAGTTTTTTTTTCAAACTCAACGGCGACAAAATCTGAGATAGCCAAATCATTTAGAATGTCCGTCCGGTCACGAATATGTTAATTTTATTTTGATCCGATAAGTAGTGTAGATGGAAATTACATTATAACAAAAGTAACGTTGCCATGGCAACGAAAAGACGCGCGAAGTTTCTAATGCACTGCCACCTAGAAGTAATCAAAATACTTTCGAGGGAGCAGTCTATTATTTGTCACCAAAGAGTTTAAATAGTTTTCCCAAGGAGTCAAGGTCCTCTAGATGGCGACAGATTTTATCCACAAAGTAAAAGTTTACACACGGGTTTACCCAAATACCTTGGCAATAATAATAATACTGGAAACGCGAACGTCGTAAATTTTAAAATTTAAAAAAATGTGCAATGTGGGTCTAGCTATAGCACGTGCTCGCTTATCAACGCGTCCAACTGAGCGTTTCCTAGTATTTTATCAGTATTGTAAATCATCATTCATCAGGCGGCACAATATAAAAATGATGATTCTGTACGTTTTTTTTTTACTTGTATGTATTAGATGTACGTGTACCTGTATGTTTTACTATGACCTGAAATAAATTGCTTCTTGTATAACTCGGGTAGAAGATGGCCTGATTGAAATGAAACTGGCACAGGTCGCTCCGTCGACTAGTCTTGCTTTATTTAACTTAATTTCATTATCCAATCAGTGGGAGCTCTGTCAGCATTACACTGCAGCGCTGCCCTATTCTCACAGGAATACAAATCTAATCTCATCTAGAACTGCAGTTTAAATTGATTACAATTAAGTCTCTTTAGTCTTGTTTTGTCGACGTCAGAATACACTTCACTTAAGTATTTTTGATGTAATTTGGAACGACTCACCGTTAAAGTTCACTAAATAAAAAGTAAAAATATAGTCTTTCAGCTGAAACAAGTAACAACCTAATTTAATGAACGATTCTCAAAAGCTGTATTCGGTAAATGATCAATTGATAAGTAGAGCAAATAGAAAGAAAAGAGAAGAGATATCGAAAGTAGTTGGCAAAGAACTAGGCCAATCAGATCTATACATATTGATTACATCCTAGAAGAGGGCTTCAACACAGTATAATAAGTATATCAGACGAGATAATACAAGTCGTAAAATAGCGAAATGTGTCCGATGCAGGTATTGGCAACTTTTACACACGGTACTTTAATACAAAAGGTCACCAGTTCGATACCAGCCACCGGCAATCCCAACCTAAATCATAATGTGAGCAATATAAAATAACACTGTTGGTAATTTCCTTCTAGAGTAGAGTAGATCTTTATTCACTTAACGCTAAAGGTATGATATAATATTTATGAAAAGGTTTTAGTATTGAATTTAAAATATACGTGTAGGGCTTATAGTACGGATCTATAAGGGAGGACAGTTGGTACTCGTGCCTTGTTAGTAATTTTAAGACGAATTTTCTCCCGGACAGGCAAACTATATTGCACCCTATATTCATTAAAAAAAAATTAACTGTGCTGTTGTTAGTTCTTCATTTAAAATGGGGTTGTTACTTAACGAGGAAACTAGTAATGTAATCAATTTTTCGCAATTAATTAGTTATTCAGTGAATATGAAATAATGCATACTATATGCATCGCGAAATGTAGTTATAGTTGTTAAATGAACTTGAATTTTATTTTAATGCTCACTAGAGCATAGGCCTACTTTTTCATCCTCGGAATTAAAGTAAAAGTTTAAATTTTTATTTTAGAAATAAAAGAGATAAGAAACGGCTTTTTATGAGCTGTTCACATTTCACATTGTACAAGTAAAATATGAAAATTTTCATCGCCTCATTGAAATTAAATTTGTATAACGTAACAATTTCCATCTCCAGCGGTCTGATTCTGTAAAATCGTTATGGAAGATAACGATCGTTATCCGGCACTTAAGCGACAATTTTGAGTGTCGACTGATTCTGTAAAAATGATAGCGATCGCTATATCGAAAAAATGCTATGCTATCAAGATACGATAAATGGCGGCCGTAGCGACTATTTTACAGAATCAGGTCGATAACGATAATTTATAACGATTGATATTTCATATCAACCGTGATCGCTATCGCTATCATAGCGACTATTTTACAGAATCGCACTGCAGGTTTATCTCGCCTGGGTGATGGCGTTCTCAAAGGGAATTTATTTATATATTTGTCGCAAGAGCTCCTTGTTACAAGACCTTTGTCCTATGGAAAAATGATAGTGATGACTCATGTGTAACGTGCGGGACTCTGATTCGGGAGGTCACGGTTGAATCCCGCCACCGGCAATCCTGACCGAACGTTTTTTCCGAGGAATTCTTCAGTCCTGTTGAACACTGAAACAGCCCTCGGAAATTCCCAACACAATTCTCCAAACTCCAACAAAACTTGTTCAAGACACCCGAAGAGGTGCATGCATTACACCCTGAACAGGTTTTTTAAGAGAAATTTATAAAATCATTAAAATGTCACAAGACAAATTTATCTTAGAATCACATTATATAAATCTAACACCAGCACTTGATTCGAGCCACAAGACGCGATGTTTTGCGGTGACAACAACATGTGAAACAACGAATGGTTGTTTGTGACTTTACCGCTACTTTACAGCTAACAAACAAGATCGAATATATTTTTATTTTTTATATGATTCAATTATTATAGTTTAACAATATCACATATTAATAAAATAATTGTATGTTTGTAAATTTATATAGGTCTTACCTAGGGGACAATATAATGTGGCTTTATAAGAGTTATTACTTCTCTATGACGACAAATAACATTGACCTTAGCTTCATATTATTGACATGGTAATTTAATACTTATGACGTCATTGAAGTTCAGCCTCTCAAAGTACCCTGTCATTGGTGTCTCCCATCTACAATAATGCATACTTCAGTACCGCGTATATATGATATTATTATAGCTTTAGCATTCAGGTAATGGCTATCATTACAAAATTACAATATATATTTCGTACACCTGTTTCCAACATAAGTCGGGTCAGGGGGTGGCTAACCACCAGATTTTCTAGGGCACACAGAGTTTATTAACACCGGCTTGCCGGGCCTGTCATGTTCTCTTCTCTTTCAATTTCTTCGTCTTCAATTTCATCTTTTCCGCCAATATCGTATTTTTCTTTCTTGCTTCTTACCACCAGTTCACGCCATTTCCTTCTGTCCTCCCATAGTCTTTCTGCTTCTACTTCTTCCCAACACTCATTTCTCTCTTCAACATCATTTATTATCTGGTCCTCCCACTTGTCTCTTGGTCTACCAGGTCTTCTTCTGTTCATATTTCCACTTTCAAATTCTGCTTTTGGTATTCTCTTTATATCCATTCTTCTCATATGTCCATACCATCTCAATCTTCATTTTCCTAATTTGAACAAAAGCTTGTTATTATAACACCAACACTCTTTCTAATTTCTTCACTCCTGATTTTTTCAAGCTTGGATATACCAGCTATACTCCTTATGAATTTCATCTCTGCAGCTTTATTTTATTCGAGTCCCTTACTCCCAAAGTCCAAGTCACAGCACCATACGTTAGAATTGGCAAATAGTACACCTTGTACAGCAACAGCTTGCACTTGACTCACTAAGTTGACTGGGAAATCTTTATTCCACAACAACAGTTCCTTACCTGCTGATAGAAGTTTTCGGCCTTGGCTACTCTTTAGCAGATTTTACTTTCCAGTTTTGCCTTGTTTGTTATCATGCTTCCTAGTTATGCAAACTCGTCAACTTCTTGTAGTTCATTTTCCTAACCTTTTCTTCCTTTTTCCATTATTAGAGTTTTACTTTTGTCAATACTAATGTTCAATCCAAACTCCTCTATAGCTTCTTTCCATTTATCAATTTTCCATTGCAGTTCTTCAATTGTCTCTGCCCATATTATAATGTCATCAGCATATATCATTGTTCTTATATCTGGTCCCTCCACGATTGGGCTATACTCTCCTAATTATCGCATCCATGACAATTGCAAATAACAACGGGGATAACACGCTACCTTGCCTCAGGCCACAGTTAATACTGAACCAATCTGTGTTCACTGCTGGTGCACTGATTTTACATGCTTTTGATTCTTTCAGTCATATGATTATTTACTGCATTAATTTTTAGGCATTCCCAGACTTTGCTTTGTGGCATACGATCGTATGCTTTTTCTGGGTCGAGAAAAGCCATACACACCGTTTGACCAGCTTCCCACTTTTTTCCCATAATTTGTCTCACTGCAAAGATCAAATCAATGGTTGATCTACCACTTCGAAAACCATATTGCTCTTCTCTCATTTTTTCCTCTAACTTGTTTCTCAATCTTGTTTCAATTATTCTTTCATATATCTTTACACCATGACTTATTAAGATAATGCCTCTGTAGTTTTTAACCTCTTTTCTATTTCCTTTCTTAAAGAGTGGTACAATTACACCCTTCCGCCAATCTTCAGGAATTGTCTTTTGACTCCAGGCTGCTTTCACCACTCGATACATCCATTCACATCCTACTGGTCCTGCTGCCTTTATCATTTCCATGCATACTTCGTCAACGCCTGCCGCTTTTCCATTTTCATGCTTCTGATTGCCTTTCTTACTTCTTCTGGAGTTAATTCTTCCTCATCATCTTCATGGTCCATTTCATCCTCCGATTTACCTTCATTAAAAGAGCTTATAATTGTTTCATTACAGCTTTGTGATTTTTCAGAGACATTAAGTAGATAACTGAAATGTTCTTTCCACACATATTTGATTTCACGTGGGTCCACCCCAGTTCACCATGTTTTTTGTTTTTTAAATATCGGGTGATCTTTATCTGTACGTTTATTTTTAATGATTCCATACATCATTTTCTTATTTCCAGCAAAATCAACTTCCAATTTCTCAGCCAGCTCCAACATAGTTCTTTGAAACAAAATTACAATAAGTAACTAAAATTTTACGCAACTGAAGGTATGATTGCAGTCACACTATGTAATTCATTCGCCAGCACTTCTCTATACCAAGATAGTTTCATCTGTAGGGCTGTAAAACTGTAAAATGAACTTCGTTTACGCCTTAAAATCCAATATGTATGGAACCGTTCATAAAACAAATAATCGACTAACACAAGCGAATAGTACTGAAGGCAGGTTACACAAAAGGGTGCACACATTCATAAACATACATAAAGCAAAAGACACCTATTACTTACATACACGCGCGCTCACACACACACACACACTCACTAACTAACCCAGTCACTCACTCACGCTATCAATCAATCAATCAATCAATCAATCAAATGCAACACACACAGACACACATAACATACTATGCAAACTTATTATAACGTTTAGTTACTTAATTTAAGAGGGAATAGGGACATTTGGCAGTTGGATAATAGTTATTCGCTCGACCAGGAAATATCCGACTAACATAATACTTGGCAAAGTTGTCAATAAAGCATGCATGGACAGCCGTACAGTACTAGATTGTCTATATATTGCTTTAATCACCCAGAAAAACATTACGAATATGGGCAATTGTAGACTTTTTGACAAAATCCAAAACGGTTATTTTCTCATAATTTTTTTAAAGTGTTTCTGTAGAGCGTTTCATTTCATAACAACTGTACAAAGTTTCAATCATCTGTGGTGACAGTCAGCCGGAGCGAACAAGAATTTGCTAAAAACACAATTTTCTGTATAAACAGGCACTCATGGTTGTGTTATAGGTCTTGCTTCACGTCTCCCTAACATTCGGTAAGTATAAGAACTTTGAATACATATTATCGTAACATAATCTTTCCAATGTATTTCATGTATCCATTTTAAAAATAAATAGCGACAATTAATAATAAATATAAGTTTCAAATTACAAATCTAAGGTATTTTGTTTATTCTCTCATTAGTGAGAATCCTGCCCAAGGACGATTAAATGTCCCTTCTTTTGGTGTCAATGTAGGTATTTTGGACTAAGGTTAATGTTCGATGAAAGGACTCAATCCCTTGCATTAATATGAACAACTTAACTATAGAACAAACCTTCAATGAGGATTGCCCGAGGCGGGATTCGAATCCATGGCCTTCCGAATTAGAGTCTCGTGCTATATGGTTGAGTAACATCTGTTGGTGGTCAAACGGGTAAATATGGACAACGTTTACCATAATAAAGCGCATGGCTTTGTATCTAAATAAATGTCTTCAAACCTCACAGAGGAGACACTTTATAGCTATACTGCATCGATTATATGACGCGTTATACGTTATAAGCGCACATGGGACAAACATTGTGAATTGTGAATGAACACAGCACAACTAGACCCCAGTAAGACCTTCGTAATAAAACATTTCTTCCGTCGGAATATCGTCCGCGTTAACTCGATCATAAAACCTACTTCTTTGCGTTGTTGTGATGTAGCATGTATATTTAACGTTCATACGCGACGTCTTTCGCAAGAGAAGTTGGCGCGCGAGCTATCAAATATGCGCCCATATTATTCTTTAATATGGACGTCTGTAAACAAGAAGTGGCATCTGCCACTTAACTGCGGAGATTTATAAATGTTGAACTGACCTTGCATGACCTTCAGAGATGGGAAAACGAGAGCGGATTTGACGCGTGAGTTTGGATCTTCATCTGCAGACAGGTGATTTATTTATTATGTTTGATTGACGTACTACATATCCAACCAAATACAAAAATTTGTAAAAAAAAAAGGCAGCCAAGCTCTCCTTCAAAAGTCTTCGGCTGTGAATGCTGTGAGATATAGAAGTTGAGCCAAGCTTTTTTTTATTCTTTCTCCCTAGTTTCGCTTTGAAAATAAGTAAGATCATTTCGCCTGTTGACGAGCGCCAAGCCAACGATTTTTGTGGTAAAAAAGTAAAATTTTTAAACTCGAAATCATAAAAAAAATCTTGGCCATGAACCAAATTCAATGGCCAAGCCATTTTTTATGATTTCGAGTTTAAAAATTTTACTTTTTTACCACAAAAATCGTTGGCTTGGCGCTCGTCAACAGGCGAAATGATCTTACTTATTTTCAAAGCGAAACTAGGGAGAAAGAATAAAAAGCTTGGCTCAACTTCTATATCTCACAGCATTCACAGCCGAAGACTTTTGAAGGAGAGCTTGGCTGCCGTTTTTTTTTTTTTTTTACAAATTTTTGTATTTGGTTGGATATTACATCTTTTTGTTGTTCGTTTGCTATCATGGTGTGAATGATGGACTTTGAATGATTAAATTTGTTAAGTTCAAAGTTTTTTTGACATTTTTGGGCCCACGGCCCCCCCCAAAGATACCCCTTGTGTTTTAAGCACTAGATAAATAAATAAATAAATAAATAAATTGGATTTAGAGTCTACTCACTCAGTTATATAACTGATTTTCAGTGGGGGACAGTAAATCAAAGCGACTGAGCCTACCCTGTAGGCCCCGACGCAATCGACGAGTGAGCGATAACAAACCAAAGATCGATATTTTTAATAGGAAATATAGCAATCAGTGGTATGGACAGTGCGAACACCCGCGAATCAACGCCAGAATCAACAAGGCCGATTCAGAACAACTCTGAATTTATTATGTTCTTCGTTGCAAGGACGGCTCCAAAGTCACCGTTTACAAACTCCTAAGACACGAACTGATGGACTTAAGTAAAAATCAGAAGTTAAAAAACTTCTGACTTTGTCGGGAATCGAACTCTGGACCTTCTGCATTGGAAGCAGATACGCTAACAACAAGACCAACGAGCCACACGATTTATAATGGTTAAGATCAAGCTTGTACAAATTACTACGCCTGAGTAATTACGCGTTTTGATTTTGATTTTGATTTTTCCCGGTCCCAATTGCCCGGTTTTGGTTATATGAGGTACATCTGAGTGTGGCTCAAGTTTCTAAGTTCTAAGATGAACCGTTTTCTCAGTATAGCGTATTATTCATAAGAGTACGGAATTACCTACTTTTGATAATTTTGATTTTCTCCGGTACCCGTTACCCAATTTTGCTTTCCATATTCAAAAGTGATAAAGAATGAGAGATATCAAAATGTATTCCACGTTTGAAACATCTCAGTTGTAGCGTTTTCTTTGAATGATTCATTTCTTAAAGTTCAGATATGTTTTTTTGTCATTTTTGGGCCCATGGTCATCCCCAAATTTAGCCCCTTGTGTTTTGGACGCAAGATATTTATAATGGTTAAGAGCATGTTTAATTTCAAGTTTGTACAAATTACCACGCCTTGGAAATTACGCGTTTTGATTATCATCCAAATTTTGATTTTCTCCGGTCCCTGTTACCCGATTTTGGTTTTGAAAGCAAACGTCACTGCGTCTGAAGTACATCTAAGTGTGGTCCAAGTTTCATAGTTCTAAGATTTACCGTTTTCTCTGTAGGCTAAATTAATCTCCGCGGAGAACTCCTAGCCAGCCAGCCACCAGCCAGTCACCCAGCCAGCCACCCACCCACCCAGCCAGCCACCAGCCAGCCGAAAGGAATTTGACGATGTTGAGAGCCTTTTTTAACCCAGAACGAGTTGTCGGATCGGGTTGATTTTTTTTTGGTGTGTCATGGACCACATACCAGGTCATATACCGAGTTTCAAGATTGTAACTCTTTCGGGGCGGCGTGTGCTGATAGCTGAAAACCCCCCAACTCTAGTAGCTGTATATAGGGCTGGAGTTCGTGTCGCCTAAGCAGTCGCATGCGCTTGTCTGCCGGGCGACGATCGTCGCCCTAGATACACGGTGTCTTGCGATGTTATACGTGTAAATGTTAACTGGACAATAACTCTATAGAAAGTATATTATGTGAGTCATAAGAATTAACATTCCTTGTGATGATTTAATTGATGTAAAATCCCCCAATACATATTTTTAATGAATTGTGTACTAGTCTTTCATAAACGTTATAATCTGTTTTATGAGTGGCTGGGTTAGTTCTTTGGGTTTATTTCTGCTAACGCAAAACAGAAAGTTCCGGGTTAAAAATTTCAGTTCTGGCAGAGCTTTTTATCTTCTTAAATTTTTGAGTAAATAAACGATTTAATTTATTATGGTATGCGTAATTGGTGACTTTATAACCATAATATTATAATATTATAATTATACTTATAATTATAATTATTCGACCGTTTCATATTCAAATATGCCTATCGTAACATAAATATGGCAAAATAATTCCTCAAGGTGAAATTCGGTTTTTGAAACCGTGGGGGGGCTGACTTGCTTTACTGAATAACTATTATAACATTTCTTGTTTCCTAGTAACTTCGACGGATTCATTAAAAATTAAAAATGCGATCACTCTTATAATCAACTTTCGGTACCCATCCTATATTGAACAACAAAATACTTTAAAACTACAAAAAATGTCGCATTATTTTCTGTCTAATGTAATTAATGATGTATTTCATATAATAGCAAATATAGAGATGTCGATAGTGCAGCGTGCTTGACGTGCTTACGTGTCGAGTCGAGTATATACCCGATCAGGTGTACAGTCAAGTGGGTCAATGTTTGTGCAACTGACTTCAAATACTCACTTCAAAGTACAAAGCTGTGTAGTTTTGACATGGCCTGACCACTTGAAATGCATGTAGCTGCTAGTGAAATATTGACCTCTGTCAAAGCGCGGACGGATAGGACGAGTGGTAGTGTGTTGCTCTATTCATCACTCCACCAATCAGCTGGGCTGGAGGTCGAAGAATGAAGGGCTGGCTCATAGTTGTATCTGATAAATGATAATAAATGAAACCTTCCACGAGGGAGGATTCTGTGAGTGTGTGTTCATTGCGAACATAAATTTACTTTGCACTCTGCCTGCATCCATGCAAAGCTTGGCAAAATAAATTAGGCCAAACTATTATATTTAAAAAGAGGGGGAAAATATGGTCGTCACTGTCTTTGTCATCGTTCGTGTTTGTCATTGACGTCGTCGGCGAGGTCGTCAAGGGGAGAGTGGGGATCCCCAACGACGACGGCTCTCAGAGCTTGCCTCTAGTTTTGGAAAGCTATATACTCCCCTACTAACTATAGCTGATCTGATGTATGAAAGATGAACTTTTCTCATTCCTGTTTTGTTTTGTTTAGCGATTAGCACAACCATGCTCTGGGCTCAGTAAGAGAACAGTAGGCCTTCTGTTAGTAGTAAAAATTAACATCCTTAAAAGAGATTTTCAGCATGTTTTAACCATTTTTTTTCTTCCATACGGAATGTACGTACGGTTTCTAAATCTCCCCCTGATTGTGCATATGACGTTACATGACGGCTGGGTGACACCTCAAAATCGCCCCAAACTGATTGCTGTAAGGTGCCCGAGTGTGTTAGCGCCCCGCGGCTTGGCAGCGGCGCCCTGACGGGCAACTAGACAAACTTAAGCTGGTTGTTCGCTGTGTTTCAAACTGTAAGGTTGGGTACGTTTTTTGTGAGAAATATTGTTACTAGACGAGTGAGCGCAGCGAACGAAGTCTTACAACGCAAGTCTAACTGTACAAGATCTGTTTTTTTGTGAGTGAGTGAGTGAGTGATTGAGTGAGTGAGTGAGTGAGTGAGTGAGTGAGTGAGTGAGTTCGCTGCAGAACGGCCAAACGGCTAAAGAGATTGAGCTGAAATTTTCAACAGACATCCGGTACAAGACTTTAGAGTGCAGTTAACATTTTGAGCAAAGTCCGTTACGATTTAAACTCGCAATAAATAATAAATTGAAAACATGCTAAGAAAGTCATATTTAATTTAACGCCAATGTTTTTATGGTTTTGAACAAATCATTTTTATCGATTAATCATGTTTGCATGCAGTGACCAAGGTAGACGAGTGAGCGAGTCATGTGTTGAGAACCCGGGAACACTTGCATTTAAGTTAATTGATATATAAGGTATAAATGATAGGGTTTTGAGTTTGTTTGGTATCAGTGCGCGTCAACTGTAAAGTCATAATGCGTCACTAGCTTATATGATACGCTAGGGAGAAAAGACCCATGCTGGATCCAGCCTTATGTATAGAGGGAGGAAATGCTATGTTACCGGGTATTCAACACATGACTCGCTCACTCGTCTAACAACGACTTTGGCGTTTTCCTAGTGTAAACTCATAGAACGAGTTTTCTCTTCATTTCATGATCATTCATAAAAATGAATTGCTTTGTATGATAGTGATTATACTTTTAAATAACAGCTGACGGTAATTATTAGTCGTGTTTTTAAGGAATACTTTCTCTTTTATATCATATGTTATGTATTATATTGAATTGTAGTTTAATAATACTTCAATCCGCTGATTTGGTGGAGGTGCCGGGCCCAATAAAATGAGCGCACTAATCATGCATTCGGTCGAGCTGACATCTCACGTGGATGCCGAGAAGTACACCTAGCATTCGTGGCACATTTAATCACTTTACTTATGAGTACTTAGTCTCCATATAACTCAACCCCCTCATTATCTCACACGAGTCTACAAGAACATTCAAATAAATATTACTCATGAGTGTGAAGACAATGATTAATTACTTGTTACAGTACAAGCGACATGTTAGCTTTTGATGTTTCAAACACATACACAAACTAACATATATGTTATCGGCGATATGCTGCAGCTATTTTAGGCATTTGTTTGGTACCACAAACTGTTATTTTTTAAGTGTTAACGAATGAACATGTCTTTGGTATTACACACCGCAAAATATATTATTTCTCTTCTAGTAGTGTTAACGAATGAACATTTTTTGTTTGGTATTAGACACCGCAAAATTCCTTTTGCAACAACAACAGTTTTTGTTGAAATACCTGTATTTGTTAGTCGATCAATAAAGGAATCATTCAAATACTTCCGATTCAAGCTTTCTACAGTTGTTTCTTAATTTTATGGAAATCAATCCAGAAATGAATGCAATTATATCTACAATGCACCAACAATCAAGATGTTATGAAGTTAACCAACGACCGGCAATCAGGAGACCGGGGTCTCATACCCCGCTGAGATGGATTTTTTAATTTCTGGATTGATTTCCATAAAATCAATTACACCACCGGGAGTGTTTCCCGATTTATGAAATTGAGAAAAGTTAGGGCCTATTTCTTTATTCAGACGAAGGTAATTTTAACATGGCTTTTTTTGCTACCCAATCATACTGCATTGGCCAAAATAATGATAAAATTTCACCTTACTGTTATTGGTCACAACAAAGGTGGAGGGGTTACCCATTGTGTGAACCATGTAGTGATGTAAATTTCTCGAGATTTTTTTTTTGAAATTTCTCTAGAAAATTCTTGAGAAATTTCTCCATACAGGAGAAAATTGAGAAATCATGAGAATTTTTGGGAAAGATGCATGTTTTATTTTTTAAGTAGATTGCACAGGTAGGACCTAGTTCTAGGCCTACTGAACAAAGTCCATAGACCCTAAGTGGCAATATCAATATCATCCGTAGAGTCGGAATCATGCAAATGTTCTGATTCATCAAGGACATCAAGGTTACAGAGATTTCATCGTCGCTAACAAAAAAACAAACTATCATCATTCATCTGTGGGGTAGCTATGTGCTACGGGGCAAATCAGTCTCCACCACAGTGCCTGATTATATTGTTAGTTTCAAGGGGCTCATCTTGTTCTGCATCTTTCTCCCTTAGGAGTTTGAGGTTATGCACAACAAAATGTAATCTTCCCAGCATTGGCGGCAGATATTCGGTTACGTTTAGCACTGACTGTGACGGAGTACAAGCCAAAAATTCTCTTTTTGCCACCACACAATTGGATCTAGATTTAAAATTCAATTTAATAGGAGCAAAATAAAATTGTATGTAGACTATCCTAATCGTTTCCCATGCATATGTTATCGTATTTGCTTTGAAAAATTATCTCTGTTCTCCGACCTCGGAGAATTTCTCGGAGGAAATTCTCGTTCTCAAGAAACTTCTCCGGAAAAATTTTCTCGGCTCACATCACTAGTACCATTTAATGTTGGCATTGTATTTAGTAAAATATATTATTTTAGATGCTTGGCCACTATAGTCAAGGTGGGAAAACATAAAACAAACTCTCTAAGGATATCAAGAAATAAAAAGTAACCACGATTTGGAATAGTTTGACTGAAAGTCCGATGTCGCAAGTCGTATACATGGGTAGTTATCAACGGGCAATGGTTCACACGACATTACTCGACGTGGCCCTCCGTCTGTAACGTCACATTTTATTTCCAGCTTTCCATTTGTTTTTAATCTCGTCGCCGTGACAACACATGCAAAATGTTCAATAAAAACGTCATTGTCTTCTAGTTTCCTGAAAACACGAAATAAATTACTATCAGGGAATGTTCCGATCGGGCAAGACCAATTTCACTTGTCGAGTGGGGGGGTAGTTGGAACAAATGAAAGCGCGAAGTTTACTCTGAACATGATAAGCACACATAACGTGTATTTACTCTGTCACGAGCCGGCTAAAGCTATCCATTTATAACAAGTTTCCAGCGCCGGTAATTTAACAATACAACACTTTGTTCCACCCTGTGACGGGAATCAATTATAGCCTATAGGTTAGCCACGTTTAATTCCGTAATTTATATGCAATGTTTGTCTGTAATTGCACTGTTTTGTGTGGTTTTACATGTGTTTATGTTGGCGTAACAGAGCTCATGTTTATTCGGCGAATGTTGGCAGAAGCTGATTAAAAGTACGCACAATTAGTTAATATAACTTCTAGGTTTGGTAACAATGGAGCTCGAGATATCGAACATGTTTGAATGGCGGTCTCGTGGGAGTGACGTCACGGTGTGGGCGTGGTCTGCGAGTATTCAATTTGTGACGTATGACAGTTGCATTACTAAGTTATAGTTTTCAGTTTTCACCAAACGGATTGCATGCGCAGATTCTGTTCTGTCGCGTTAACGTTAGGTTTGGTTAATACTTTTTTATTCACGTAATAAATTAAAAAATTAATCGCCGAATGAGAAAAAAAAGAAACATGGACGAGTGTGTTTGTAACCTTTTCTGTCGTTCTGAAAGTATAGATAGCTAGATGTATATTTTTATTCACTTAGACTAGTAGAGTGTACAAGTATAACTCTTTGCAGAGAAAGTGAATAGTCTATAATAAATAATAATACATTTAACAAAAAACTTTTAAAAAAAAACAGACAAACCTTACACAATCAAAAGCAATGAGATCTAAAAGAAATGCCATGCTTATGTACCCTCCTACATTTTCGCAATCTTAATACATAAATTCACTTTGCCCTGTGACTGTATCCTTGCAAAGCTTGGCAAAATTTTATTTGCTACTATTGTTTTAAATGTAAAAGTTTGTGCAAATTTATTTTGCCAAGCTTTGCAAGGATACAGTCACAGGGCAAAGTGAATTTATGTATTAAGATTGCGAAAATGTAGGAGGGTGCATAAGCGGCATTTCTTTTAGATCTCATTGCTTTGGATTGTGTAAGGTTTGGCTGTTTTTTTTTTACAAGTTTTTTGTTATTTGTGGGATCTCATTACTTTTTCAAGTTCCATTACAAATTTATTTGTTAAAATACAAGAATTTTATCAAAATCGATTTAATTGATATGGTATTGCCAATTAACAATGAAATTAAAAATATCTAGTGGGCCAAAGACTTAATTTTTTTGTAAACAATGTAGGTGATCATTGTCAAGTAACCATAGTTACTTGTTGATTATATTCTTGTAAAAGGCTTATAATAAAACCTTTATTTGGAAGCCTTCCAGCAAACTTTTTCAACATTTTCTTTCAAACGACACTATATCATTATAACCTTAATGTACAAGTAAAATAGAATCGCTGGCCGATTGAAATTGACTAATAAGACCGTAGTAGCAGTAATAGCAGTAGGAGTAGAGCATGTTTCAAGCCATTTTTTCACCAAGAAGGAATGTTCGAACCCCAACCAAATTTGGCATGTGTTGTCAGGTACCTAAATCCCCTCGATTGTGATAGTTTTCAAGTTCACATCACGTTTTATGACGGCTGGGTGACACCTCGAAATCACCCTAACTCTGCTTGCTGTATAAATGCCTGAGTGTAGCGCACCGGGTTGGCGACGCCCTAACGGGCACCTAGATAAAAAGTAATGATAATAATAACAATTACACAGTGCTTATGTTAAAGTAGAGTAGATGCAAAATAATAGTAGGCCCTAATAGATTAACAACTCATATAGAAGAAAGAAAAGTTAGATAGGCCTACAAAGCAATAATTGATATGATGTTGTGATAAGAATAGCTGATGGCACAGAAAACAGCATATTGAGGTACAGTAGAAGAACGTATCTAATATACATGCACAATCCAAGGAAGCGTGTAAGCACATATTATATAGAAGTTTGTTACATCATTTCGGCTAAGGGAACATTTGAAAAAAGAAGAAAATTTAAACAATTCAGTGCTTGTTTGTGGTTAAACTCTAGATAATTTGTAAATATTTCAATGATAAAAAATTAACTGCAAATATTTACATGGAGAGGTACTCATTGACGGAGTAAAAACTGTTTGCTGTAAGATATGAGTTCAACTTATGTGCTTGATGTCGTCAGGGAACTTGGGGATGGAAGCTAGATTTTCAGGGCCTTGTGCAAAACGGCGCAGGTTGTGGGAGGGCCTGTGTATGTGAAGGTTGGCTCTAGTGTTATGGGAGTGCACAGAAGCATTTAGACGGAAGAGGTTACTGTTGGTGCGAACAAATAATGCGGCTGATTGGATGAGGGTACATGCTAGAGTTAGAAGACAAGTTCCTTGAAGAGTTCTCTACATGAGTGTTTTCTGGAGACACCAACAATGATACGTATCGCTCTCTTTTGGAGAATGAATATTCTGTTTGCATGGGGGGAAGCTCACCTTAGACCTTGCTCACAATGACTGGCGTCCCCCAATATATTACTTACGATTTATGTTGTTGTTCTTCTGATTCGTTGATTTGATTTAGATTAAAACTTAATAGGCCAATTGTAATACAAGTAAAATTATAATAAT
>JAMZAV010002598.1:0-81919 GCA_024449915.1 Sweltsa coloradensis
ACGTGCAATCTTTACGTCACGATTTTGGATGCGCGCGCACCCACCTAAATTATTGTTATTCAACGGTGTAATTAACTTCTGCTTCAGTTAGAGACTTCTGGTTTTCGCCATTAGTCTTAAACACTTAGGTTCTTTACATCGCCGGAAATCCCAGGGTTGTGATGTCCTTTAACTTCAACGGTCCCAAAATTAAATTCGCGCGACACTCAAAGCGTAACGGATTCTGATGTAAATATCTCGTCATTGAAAATTTATAATGATCAATGAAGAACTCGTCCTTTATGAGTCTTCACTAGACAACCGTGACCTTGAAACGCCCGTTAGCACTCAAATTAAGATGTACAACGCTCTGGAGAAAAATTGAAACGACATACGTGAATTATAAAATACACAAGACACAGATATTTTTATGCAGAAGAACATACAACAAACAGAATTGCTTTATGTAATAAACCCTACTATTCACTTTTTTTCCCGTTACGTCGACTTTATGCGGAACAATGGTATATATAGTAGGGTTTATAACACACATCAATTCTGTTTGTTGCATTTGTTCGGCATAAAAATATCTGTGTCTTGTGCATTTTAGAATTCACGTATGACGATTCAATTTTTCTATAGAACGTTGCACATCTGAATTTGAGTGCTTTCGAGCGAGCCGTGTACATGTCTGTCTCGTGAACACTCTTGCTGCTGTGATCATATGATAACAGACAATAAGTCTTGTTTAAGCACTATTTTAAACTAAGATTTTAATGTTGTTAATAATTTAACGACTGCTTTATATCGTTATAAAACACGATTTTCAAAAGAAGATAAAAATTCAAAGATGCAAACAAAATAATTGCTCTGTAGTTAAAAACATTTGTATACAATGAATAATAATGCAATACATGGCAACAAATTTTGATAGTTTGCAATTAAAACTAATTATAAAAAAAATCAAATGCAAACATTTTAAATTTGAAAACAATTAATGCTTTTTTATTTACCAATTTTATTCGATTCAGTAAATGCAAAACTAAAAAAATGAACTGAAGATAAGTACATTATTATACATTTTTAATTATGCTACATAGTTTAAGACAACAAATTTAGATTTAAATATGTACCCTATTTAAAAACTATATTATAAAAATAAAATGCAATTCAATTTAAGTGTTCAAAACAAGGAATACTACGAATATTATTATACAAAATAGTTCCAATGAAAGTATTGAACAAAACAATGCAGATGTCACTTTGTTGTTTTTCTGAAATTCAAAAAATATATTAATATGTGTCAACCACAACAACTCATGTCAAGTGGTGTTGATTCTTTTGAAACTCTTTGGAATATTTTAGCTCCGAGTATGTGGCGCACTGCGTAAACATCGCAAAGCTAACCTTACTTTTTCGTTGGAGCTGTTTTTCGTTTATTTAAGATTATCCTGATATTTCTCTCTCAAGAATTTCCCGTGGGAATGATTTGCACATACTAGGTAAGCCTGATGTACTTGTAATTAAATTAAATTTTAAAGATAAAAAGGAATCTTGTAGAATAAGACCGTGTAGTCCTAGTGAATAGGCCTAGCATTATGATCGGCTATTCCACGTCCAATCTAGGGACGTGTCTGATTGCTTGAAAAACGTGGCTCAGTCTCATTCTCATTCTCAGTTTTACGTCATCAATAATCGGTGACGTCAGAAGCAATGTACGAAGGGTCCAGATCGAGACTGAGAACGGGAATGAAACCAAGTAACGAAATAACCACACTCGTTCTCATTCTTATTACTAAAAAAATGGCGGCCTCGGGAGACAATCGAATTAAAATACTTCCAAATCACGTTGAGTAACCAAATAAGTTATTAAATGTAATAAATAATATAGTAATTACTAGTACAGAGTCAAATTTGATATGGAAACGTTATGTAAACACTAAGGTTGTGTTCCGTAAAGGCGACCGGTCGACCATTCTGGGCTCGACTGGGGATTGTTATTTTCATTGTTTCACTCAACGTCTGATTGTTGGGGACTGCCTTGGCTACGGAATGGTGCGTGCTTCTACAAGGCCGTGTTTTTATGAAAATTGTGATATCTCGTTAAAATATTACATAAATCATATCATTTTACTAATTAAATGAATGATTTGAATGAATTAATGATTAATTTATTGTGTACCCATGTGAATTACAGGAACATTCTCGGTAGTGGACATATTTCCAAGATTTTCAATAATATAATTTGAAATAACCGCGCTTTCCTCAAAGACCTGCCCACGACCGGAATAAAACTCTGGGCTTCTTGGTCTCGACCACACCAGTCGAAACAACTACGCATCGCATACGTTCCTTGCAAATCTGATCCATCGTTGGTGCAAATTGTGTTTACTTAAATTTCATTGGTCGCATACTGGTCGTTCTGGTCGTCTTTGCGGAACACAACCTTAAAAGTACTGTTAAGATCGCAATCAGTCGGCCACCTGCATGTGTCAACTCCACGGCAGTTCGTCTGTTTGTTTTGATCTTGATAGCATTGTTGATACTCCCATCGAGAAACGACCGAAAGTTATACTTCTAGTAATGAGACCGACACTGAGAATGAGAATGAGAATGAGAATGAGACTGAGACTGAGAACATAGTTCAGACTCGTCCTTAGTCCCGCTACCACCATGAAATGTTGTTATATACTAGGCCAATGTCTTTAAAAATTAATTGTTTACTGTGTCTTAAAGTATAATCGAATACACTTCGAACATACGCAGCGCCTAAGAGTAGACTTAATTTTAGTTGGCCTAGGGCCTACCGTCAATTCGCCAACATTCTCTTGAAGCTCAAACCCAAGAAATGCTGAATTAGGCCTACAATCCATTATTTTGCTCCGTGTCAGTAAAACGTTTCGCCAAAGTTGAAGGATTTTGTCAATAACTGTAATTAATTCAAATTTATAAGAATTTTTAAGCATTCCGACAAAAATATTTATTCTAATTTACATTTATTTATGATATTAGGCCAAACACTGTTTCAAATGCTTGATTTGCACCATGTTTGGTTTTGCGCATGATCAAGAGGCAGATACAAGGAGGGGAGATGGTCCCCCCCCTCCCCCCCACCCGTGACTATGAGATTGTCATTTCGTAAAGTGAACTATCACTATCGTCAATCTAGTATTTGAAGTTGCAAATTTGCACAATGTAAGGGGCACCTACGTCTCAATCATAACCCTAGAAAGATGAGGGTGTTGCCAGATGATGATGACATTCTTCTTCTAATGATCATTTCATGTAGGCCTAATCACAAGTGAAAATATATTGAAAAAAGCAAGGCAATCAAGCAAGCAATTACACCCAAATATTTCTCGCCGCCCCCCCCCCCCCCCGATAAGTCGAAGATAGATACGTTCCTGTCACCATCTTACGCTCCCTTTCAGCCAGAACAACTCATGTCAAGTGGTGTTGATTCTTTTGAAACTCTTTGGAATATTTTAGCTCCGAGTATGTGGCGCACTGCGTAAACATCGCAAAGATAACCTTACTTTTTCGTGGAAGTTGTTCTTTGTTCATTTTAGATTATCCAGTTATTCCTCTCTCAAGGATTTCCCTTGGTAATGATTTGCACGTTCTAAGGTAAGCCTGAGGCACTTATAAATAAATTAAATAAAGTTTTAAAGATAATAAGGCCTCGTGTATAATAAGACAGTGTAGTGCTAGGCCATGGTCCTAGCACTATGACCGGCTATTCCCCCTCCTTGCGTTTTGGACGTACAGCCAATCTATGCCCCGCTACAACCTAGTTAATTATGTTGTAATACTTATACTTGTCACATGTCTTTCAAATTTAATTGTTCTCAGTGTCTAAATATATAATCGAATATATTGGGAACATTCGTAGCGTCTTTAAAGGTGATTTTGCTTTAACGTAGACTTAATATTAGTATGCCTAGGCCCTACCGTTAATTCACCAATTGGCTCTTGAAGCTCAAACCCAAGAAATGTTAAATTACAATTCATTATTTTGCTCCGTGTCAGTGAAATGTTTCGCCAAAGTTGAAGGATTTTGTCAATAACTGAATTATAACAAATTCTAAAACACTAAGAAGCATTCCCAGCAAAAATAATTATTTTTATGTAAATTTACTAATGATGTTAGGCCAAGCAACTATTTTGGTTCCGCGCATTACCCAGAGGCAGATACAAGGAGGGGAGACGGTCCCCTCAATGCAAGGGGCACTGTTGTCTCAATTTTTACCCTAGAAGGATAAGGGTGTTTGCCAGATAATGTTGACATTCTTCTTCCAATGATCAATTCATGTATTCAAAAAGTGAAAATATAAGGAAAAAAATACATGGCATAACCTGGGATCGTCCCTAAATATTTCTCGCCCCCTACTCATAGGTCGAAGATCGATACGTTCCTGTCACTATCTTAAGCTCGCTCACTCAATGGCGTTCAGTATGACTCGCTTGTCTCGCTTGCACTTTCTTGTGGCTAGTGAGGCTGTGTCTCTGTTACGTCCCTCGCCTTAGTGTGACGACAAAAGTTCTTGAGTATGGGAAATGGGAGGGTAGAAGCTACTTGGAACTTTTACTGGACAATGTAAAAAAAATGGTAAAAACTGAACATAAAACTTCGCTTAATTAATCTAAAAGATTAGGTTACTCACCTATGTTTACTCGTTATTATAGTCGCACAATGCTTGATTTAAAACTCTGAAATTAAAACGATTTTATTGATATCCATTGAACTACCTCTAGCTTCCCAATCCTTTGCTTACAGAACCCGTCAAGTTATCGGCCATGGACACCGGGATAGATATCAAGGAAGAGCCCGCCACGTGGGATGACCCCGGCTGTCATCCCAACACCGAGGATCACCCACCTCCATTCGAGGCCGTTTACACGACTCACTACCCGTCTGACATGCAGTTTCCACGCACTGCTAGAGGTGAGTTCGTAAGCAGCATAATTATACAACTGATGAGCATTGTGCGTGATTCAAGGATATACAGTGTAATTTCCTTTGCTAGGTGACCTACAGAAAAGCATAAATCATGTATTTTTCTACTCCACAATGTTTATGCAGTTCATGCAGTACCCACATATTTGAATAATGCATAATAATGTGCATGCAAATGCATAAAAACAATGAATAATTGTTAATGCTCATTTGAGAAAAAAGTATATTTTTGTGCAGGTCTAAGATCTCTGCCTGGGAATTAATGAGATAAGAAAACGTTTCTTGAAGATTCAATAAACAATAGGTTGTAATGTTCACAAACACACTAAAGATACATTACAAAATTTATAATTATGCTAGATTTTTTAAATGATTGTCATTTTATTCCATCACAGGTCAAGAAACCTCCCGATATTTTTAGTTTGTAATTAAAGATGTTTGCGCGAGTGGCCGTAGTAAAATAACTTGACCTAAGCAGCGTCCTAACATCATGACTAGTCTAGAAGATATCCTATTTGCTCGCCTGCATTTAAACAAGGATTAGGAGGCATGGGTGCGGCCGATCAGCCTCTCAAGTGCAGAACACACGTATTCTTGAAAAATACATCGTTGGTCTTGTGGTTAGCGTCTCTGCTTCTAATGCAGAAGGTTCAGGGTTCGAATCTCGCAAAAGGCAGAAGTTTTATAACTTCTGATTTAGAATTAAGTCTCATCAGTTCTTGGGTTAGAATTTGTAAGCGGTGACTTTGGAGCCGTCCTTCTAACGAGGCACATAATAATTATATTGTCATGGATAGCTAGTTAGGCCCTTTGGCTGTGGGTGGTGAACGCCAAATGAGTGTTTAAGTGGGGGCGAAGCGGTACTCTTAAGACCTTATGTGCTACTCATCGACCGAACCGATTTTTGGGGGGTATTAGGTGGGTGTTTTGGGGGGGGGGGGTTTACACTTTTGACAAGCCATGGTTTCAGCTTAAGAAACGTTTGTATTAAGAGGTGTAAACAGCCTTTTTCTGCCCTAGTTGGGTAGAGTCCGTGCGTTGACCCCCTGGTGAAACGGGGTTAGTTTTATCCCCAGATTAAAGCCTGACTGAGTATTTGGTGACATAGTGATTACTGAAAAGTTTTTGGGACTCTAGTGGGATCTGGACTGCGGGGCATACCCGGGATCCTGGATGGTTGATCGCGGTTGCCTCGTAGACATTGGGACTACCCCCCTTTTCCTGGAGTCTTCTTTTTCCCTCTTCAGACGGCAATCCATGGGGGTTTTCTTCACTCCGGGCTGTGTTGCCACGGGAATCCCTTACTGAACGCGCTCTGAAAAAACTTCTTCTCGTTTTGCTTAGTCCTACTCGCTAAAACCGTCTTCCGTCGCTCCGCAGTCGGTGCACCCGTATCATCCGGAACCCAGGGGGGTTACGCTCTCGCCAAATCAGCGAGCGGTTCGTTCCCCTTTTCCCCCCACCGGTCCGTTAGGCCCGTGTCTAGGGGTTAATAGCTTCAAAGTCCAACGTCAATTTGTTTAATTACGTGGTAAAAATCCCCTACGCCGCTGAAGTAGTTCTTGCTGATTCAATTATGCCCGGTTTTTGAAAAATACCCCAAAGTAAAGCTGATACAGGGACTAGCCAACTTCAAATTTGAACGCTTCTCAGCCATTGACCTGGGAGTATCCATGCGATCGAGTAAATTTACGTCGCACGATTTGACATCTTTCCCCTTTAGTAGACCCATTTTAGGGTCCCAACCCTAATACTGAAAAATATTTAAAGTTTTTCTGAATCGGCCCTTTTAGGATTTTGGCGTTTTATCCCCGGGGTTCGCACGTCCACTGATGGCTTTTTTTATATTTTAAAAATCGATTTTGGTTGTTATCGCTCACTCATCGGTGCGTAGTGGCCTACAGGGGGTTTGGGTTGGCGCTTTCGATTTAAAGTCTTCAAATGAAATCAGTTTTATGATGGTTTTGAAGGGTAAACTCTAAATACGATTTTTTTTTAATTTATTAACATTTAAGGAATATAATTTAATTTTTTTTTCTGTTTTTTTCCCTAAAATAACAATTAAAACTTTTTCATCGTAAATAGAACATTTCCTATTCATGAAGACTTTTTTGGGCATGCCCTTTCGTAAACGAAGACAATTTTTTTCCTATTGGTCGTGTTTGCATTATTTTTATGTGACTCAACGAGACCCGGTTTTATTAAAAAAATTTTAAGTTGTAATAAGAAAGGCAGAAAATTTTTCGTATGCACCAGCATTCGTCTTTATACATAAAAAATTATACGTAGATCGATAAATAGGAACGCAAAATGTCGAAATCTTTCACAAAGTTAAGGTACGTTTTTTACAATACTGTTAAGGGTAGGTCCAAGTTTAAAGCAAAAGACCCAAAACAAACTGTCGTAAATTTTCTCAATTAACATATTTTTCTTAGAAAATTTTGGGCAAAAGTTTTAAATTTTTACATATCAAAAAACACCGAAAGTCTAAAGTTTAGTTTAAATCAATTATGTGTACTTAAACGTTAAAAAAGAGGGAAACCTAGGGGACTGGCCACAGGGGCGGGGTCGGGGGAGAGTGGGTACCGCTCTGCCCTAAACTCACGTATACCGCGGGTATGAGCAGATGAAGGGATCGAGAGCTAGTGTAACGGCTTCTTTTCTCCTCGACGGGGGCAGTCCGTGTTAGTGGAGCAACCTATTGCTGTCAAATGTACACTTTTCATTGGGATGGGATTAAAAGTCGTTGTTCCCTTGGTCATTTGAAAGGAGTAGGCTACGTGCCGGTGTATGTATATCTTTACCAAGGCTCAGTTTTTTCCTTTTTGTAAAAACTGGGTAGTACACTTTACCAAAGAGTAGACGTATTACAGGCAAAACAATAACAATATTACTACCACCGGAATAGTTTTTTCCCATATTTTAACATTGTACACATAAACAAAAATAATATTATTACTAAGGTAATTATTAAATGGGAGGCTTTTTTAAATGTGGACTGTATATTTCTTTATTTATTTAATACTTTACTTTTAAACATAGCACACTCATTTCAATTTATTTTTAACACTTCGTTGCTAGTGATACTAAAAAAAAAATCTAAAAACAAAAACTGATGGAGGCCACAGCCCTCACAATGCTAAAAATTTATGCCTTCTAAACTCAAACATACTCCCCCCGTTGATTGGAGATCAAAAAACAAAAAATATTTTCAAAGAATTTAGTAGGGAGAGGAAATTTAAAAGACGAATTGGTCTCTTCATCACGTTGCGACCTAATGTATGTTGACAACTTTGAAAAAGCCCATCAATCCCCGGGGAGATGCTCTCTAGCCCCCATTTCCATTTGGGGAGGAGCAGACGATCATCTCGAACAAGGGACCCATTCCTGGTTGTAGATTGTTGTGGGAAGTGGACCATTTCTGTCGTTGCTGGAGTCCGTTGAGGTAGTCCCTTGACCACATTTTCCACAACTGCTGGTGCATATGTTGGACTCGTTTGCCAACGTTGATAACTGGTTGATTGTAGACGTGTTAAGCAAGTCTGGCTCAGGTAGGCTTATTAATGGAGCGCCTATGAGAAAATGACCTGGACTTAAAAACGTTGGATCATTAGGATCGTTTGACAAACGGTAAGAGGACGGGAATTCATACATGCTTCAATTTGAGAAGTAGAGTAGCTAATTCTTCAAACGTCAGTGTAGCCGTCCCTACCACACGTTTTCAAATGAAATTTCATGGACTTCACTGCAGCTTCCCAGAGACCACCAAAGTGTGGTGCACTGGCGGAATGAAGTGCCACGTAAATTGTTCTTTAGCAGCTATTCCTTGATCTGATCGCAGAAACGATTCGGTAAGGAACAACCTACGCAACTCTTGAAGCTTACGGTTTGAGCCCACAAAGTTCGTAGCATTGTCACTGTAAATGTGTAGACACTTGCCTCTTCTGGCTGTAAACCTTCTTAACGCTGCTATAAAGGCTCAGTCCCTTTAAAAAATTACTCACTAGTTCCAAGTGTACAGCTTTTACTGCAAAGCATACAAATATTGCAACATAGCATTTGATTGTAGTTTTGCTGCGTACTGATCCAGTCTTTATTGAAAAGGGACCAGCATAATCTACTCCTGTGTTCACAAAAGGACGAGATGGTTGACACGGGCTTTAGGTAATTGACCCATCATTGTTTTGATGTTGATACCTTCAGTTTTGAAACAAGGTAAACATTTGTGAATGCAATTCTTGATTACTTGTTTGCTCTGGGGATCCAATATTGCTGGCGCAATGATGCAGTTAACAATTGCGGACCAGCATGAGTAGCTTGAGATGTTCAGAATTGATAATCATTTAGTAAGATCATGATTTGGTGGAAGAATAAGTTGGATGCTTGTTATCGTATGGAAGTTCTGAATTATTTATCTCCCACCGACTCGCAGGAACTTTTCATCGTCTAAAATGGATGAAGATTTAACAGTAAGCTTTTCTTTGAACTTGACCGTTGTCTTGAAGCTCTTGATTTCACAAGGTAAACATCTTTTTGCACACATTTAATGCAAATTTTGAGAGCAGATTGCAGCTCCTCAGCAGTATAGCACACCTGACTTTCTTGACATCGAATTCTTACATTGAAGTGAATCGCAAACAATACGCAACTACGTGTGTCAGTTTCGAGAAGTGACGAGTATTTGGAAATAATCTCGGTTGTTACAGTATTAGTAACTAACATGGTGTTGACAATTCTACGTTTTCGATATGGAATTGTCACTGTTCAATGATGGGAACGGATGAGGGCCACGATAGAGTAGGTTGCTGTAGCCAGTCAGGTCCGTGCCACCATATATCAGTTGTTTAAGTGTTTTAGGATCAGTTCCTCTTGAATAAGATCTGCTGGATTGTGTTTGGAAATTACATGTTTCCAATCCTTACATTAGTGTATTCTTGAATTTTGGATACTCTGTTCGCAACAAATGTTTCCCATCGATTTGAAGACGAGATACCATGATAGAACATGGTTGAATCCGTCCAAAGATGTATGCTGTCAATCTTAGGTTCAGATTGGTAGTTTTTTGTACCATTGCGCTAGTAACAATGCGCCACAAGTTCTAAACGGGGCAGAGTTAACCTTTTTACAGGTGCTACTCTTGATTTGAGCACAGTAGATGAATACTAACTTCATTTTGAACATTGACTGACCTGAGATATAAACACGATCCATACGCTCGTTCTGATGCATCTGAGAACCATGAATCTGTATGTCTATGATTGGTGCTTTGCATAGAAACTAATCGGTCAATTTCAATGTTGTTGACAAAGGAAGTTGTTGGTGAAGCTTGTTCCATTCCATCAATAACTCTTGTGGTAGTCGATCATCCCAGTCTAGTTTATGAAGCCATAACTTCTGTAGAAATATCTTATGTAAAATCACTATTGGGCTGACGAGACCTAATGGATCAAATATCGACGCAATGATTGATGAAATCTTCCGTTTTGTAACATTCGTGGCAGACACTTGATCGTGCGAATATGAAGAGCTTTTGTTTTGTACGAGAAACTTATCTGACTTCGGATTCCACAATAAACCAAGTGTTTTAACGCTGTCTGTGCGATCAAATTGAAGAGGTAACTGGGTTTCTCTGTACTCTGTAGGTATTGCTTCAAGTAACTCTGGACAGTTTTGAACACCATTTTCTGAGTGGGAATCCTCCACTATTTAATAGCATGGTCATGTCATCTTGAATTTGAAGAGCATCCTGGATATTGTCACACAGCCACTGAGCAAGTCATCAACGTAAAAGTCTCGTCCTAGCACTTCTGTAGCGCGAGGATAGCTGCTAGCTTCTTCTTCGGCAAGTTGTTGTAAGCATCGTGTTGCCAAGAAGGGAGCTGAAGCTGTGCCGTAGGTGACTGTTGTAAGCTCGTAACATTTGACAGATTCTTCAGGCGATGTTCTCCAGAGAATTCTTTGATATCGAGTGTCCCGTGGATCTACGTTGACTTGACGATACATTTTAGCAATGTTCAGCTGTAAATGCAATTTGATGTGTTCTAAACCGTACACGATTGACCACAAGTCTTGTTGAATAGTAGGACCCACCATCAGGATATCATTTAAGGATTTACCGTTCGTAGTTGTGGCTGAAGCGTCAAAACAACTCGTGTCTTGGTTGTGGTGCTGGAAGCCTTAAACACAGCATGATGAGGGAGATAGTATACATTGTCAGAATGTACACCTGAATCTGTCTGCACTTGTACCAGATGGCCTAGCTTTTTCGTATTCTTCAAGAAACTTGTTGTATTCCAATCGTAGTTCTGGTTGTTTGTGCAGCCGACCTTCCAAATGTTTAAATCTGTAGCTTGCCTGATCGAATGAGTTACCAAGAGTCTCATGATCTGCCTGGAATGGAAGCCTTACTACAAATCTCCCTTACTATTCCTTGTCACAGTTTCTTGGAAATGTCGCTCACATTTTTGTTCTTCGTCGGTTCTTGGCTTTGAGTGGACTTCCTCAAGTTCCCAGAAACGTTGCAGTTGCCGATCTAGACTGTCATCTGTTTGCAAGAAGTGTGCGGTAACAGATGCAGTAGAGGCATCGCCACATACTTGTTGGAAACGTCCTGCCAGTATCCAACCTAACTCTGTATCCTGTAGAATAGGATAATTATTCTCTAATCTTGACTTTCGTCCAGGCCTTAGAAGATGGAAAAAGAGTTCTCGCCCCTATCAACAGATCAATCCTTCCTGGCTGGAAGAATGTTGGGTCAGCTAAATCGATGTCAGGTATATTCCACTGTTCATGTTCAATCAACATATCTGGCATCTGGCCGGTTATGCGTTGCAGAACTAAACATGACAAGTTAGCATTGAAGTTGCCTACTTTAGATTGCAGTTGGCATTCAACCATATGCTTTGATTCTGAGGCTACGTTATTGATACCTCGAATTGAAATGGGGTTCTTATGTTTCTTTAATCCTAATCGTTTGTACTAAATCTTCAGTACAAAAGTTAGATTGACTTCCACTGTCTAAAAGAGCTCTACACTCTTGAAGCTTGCCATTACAATCTTTTATGAGGACTATTGCTGTTGATAGTAGAACATGTGATTGGATATCCTTGAATGCACAGCATGCGTTCTGAAACTGGTTTGAACTTCCCTCGTGACCATTATCTGTGTTGTCACATAATGGTGCGGATTAGAAATTCTCTGAACCATGTCAGAAGAACCCACGTTTTCAAGATGAGAATTGTGTAACAGAGTATGATGTTTTTTGCCACACTTTCGGCAACCCTTTGAGTGGCATGACTTGACAACGTGCCCAGTGCGAAGACAGGTTGAAGCATAACCTGTTGTTTTGTACACAATATTGTTTCTGAGCTAGGCTTAAGTTCCTGAACTCATCACATTTTGTACAACGAATGTGATTCATTGCAATACTGACATTTAGGTACAGTTGTGTCTGTAGGCCTAGAAATGTATGCATTAGACTTTCTATCGCTTGGATTGAATCTTCCCTTGACTTCAGCAGTAATGAACTTACGATCTGTAGAATTACTGTTACTGAAGGGTTGAACGTTTTCTAGAGCTTGTCTCCTGTGTTCAAGAAAAGTGATGAAACTATCAAGTGATGGGAATGCTTGATCATTGAGAGTGAGTTTCCCATTCTTTGCGTGTATTACTATCTAAACGTCTGGTGAATAGATGTAACAATATGACTTCTTCCAAGGTGTTTCAATACTAAGGGCCTTAAGAGCATTTAGATTACTAGACACTGTGTTGATAAATTGTAACATTCAGTTGCAGATTCTTTTTGTACTGATTTAATATCAATCAACTCCTTAAGATGTTGAGATGCTATCAGCCTTTTATTTTGATACCGATTTTCCAATAATTTCCAAGCCACAGTGTAGTTATTCTCAGTCAGAGGTAAATTTTGAATCAATTCTAATGCTTGTCCTGTTAGAACAGATATCAGATAGTAGTACTTTTCTATAATGGCCACATCGTTGTTGTCGTGAACCATAGCTCTGAAGCTGTCACTAAACGTCAGCCACTTTGTATAAGAGCCGTCAAAACTAGGCAACTTTATAGACGGTAGGTTTAACTTAGTCTTACTAGGCCTGCGAGATGCGCCAATTGTATCATTTGAGGCGTCTAGGTCAACTAAGTGTTGTCTAGGTTCTAACAAGCCTGACATAGTTGCTCTAAGGTCATAAACCAGAGTTTCAACGGTGATCCTCTCTCCTTCATGGTCTATGTTTTCATCGTGCAACTCTAGATTGGTTTGGACCTCATCAAACCTTGTCCAGGTTTCCAGTAACTGTTCAAGTCTAATGCGTATCTTATTGACATCCAGCGATATGTCGAGACTACTGACAAAAGTCTGAATCCTTGAAATGGTAGCTTTATAAATTCCCCTTTGCTTGACCCAAAGCTTGATTTGTTTTGTGTCCATGTTGAAAGGCTAAAGTAATAAATAGTTTGTCTGACCTGTTTTCTGCTGGTTGCTGACACTGTCGAAGCAAAGCAAACTCGTGATAAATCCGGCCCGGAGGACCAATGATTAAAACTGGTAGGCTTTTTTAAATGTGGACTGTATATTTCTTTATTTATTTGAATTACTTTACTTTCAAACATAGCACACTCATTTCACATCCATTTCAACACGTTCGTTGCTAGTGACTACTAAAAAACATATCTAATAACAAAAACATGATGTGAGGCCACAGCCCTCACAATGCATAATAATATTATGCCTTCTAAACTCAAACATAAATAATAGAGTGATGGCCCTATATTACCACAGTTTTATACAGCATGATATACAGCTGCTATCCTACAGTTAAAAATAAACAGCATGCTATTAAATACATACACTTAACGCATTGCCACCTGATAAGGGTACAGGGTGTTTAAAAATATAAGGTAGAAATAGGGAAATGGCCTTATATTCATTCCTACGGTTAAAAATTGTCACCTGATAAGGGTACAGGGTGATTAAAAATATAAGGTAATAATAGGTTGATGGCCTTATATTCCTACATTAAATATAAAAAGCATGCAAATAAGGGTACAGGGTGTTTCAAAATATGAGGTAGTAAAAGGGTGATGGCCTTATATTCCTACTAGTGGGATAAAGATGTCTAAAATTAGTGCAAAATGTGAAACAAGCGCGAAAATTTGCATACTGACTAATTCGAGTGTGCTGAATCCAAAAATTTATGGCCCAAGATGAACTCCTAATATTTCTATGAGTAATTATTTATTAGATTAACCAATTAAATTAGATAATCAGGATTTATTCATATCTATGTGGTCAAGCGTGATATTTAATGAAAGCAATATGCATACAACATTGTGATTTGATAAAAGTGAAATTTAATTAATGGTATTATAAAATCAATTAATTATAAAAAATCAAATATGTAAATTTAACACTACAATAAGATGAAAAGTTCGGTAATTGCATTTTCATAGTTACTTAGGTCTTAAACCAACTGGAAGTAATTTCGATATTAGTCACAATATTTAATCTTAGTTTAATTACTTATTTATTTAATCAATCAATTATGTTTTTTGTTCTAAAACATATCATGTGACATATCAACTGTAGCATTTTTCTTCAGCAAAATGTTTTTATGTATGTTATATTTTTACAAAATAAATGTTCAATTAAGTTAATATTAATGAACAACAATTAAAGAAATAATTTAGACATCAATTAAACAGCTATCCTAAAGCGTAACATAGTTGTTAAAGTAAATTATTTTTCGTTTGCAGCATGATTAAATATAGGGCATACATTAAAATAAAAGTGCTATTGTATGCAAACGTACATTATTATTCACACCAAATTTATCAATTCACAATGCCATCAACAATGTGACAACCTCGGCGTGATTCCTTTAGGAACCATATTTTGTAACTTTATTTTGTTCGTTCACCCTTTGCACTATATTATTACCAGTATTGCATGATACATGATGGTTACACCACATTGCACATTGTCATCACACATCACTCCTGGAGCACTCTCTGTCGCAGATACACAGATGAGAGCATAGAAAAGACGCTTTCACGCAAGAGCATTTAGGTCCGCAATTAATCTTGCAGCTACATCTTACTAGTTAAGGGCATTGCGATGACACCTGCGAGTAGAAAACACAGACTGTGATTACGAAAATTATATATGTTAATAATAATAGTCATTTTGAACCAGTACCAATATTTACTTGTGAACGAACAGTTTACAACGGCTTGTAGTCTCATTCCGTAGTGCGCCAGCCCCAGACAGTTGGTTCAGGAAGGATGGCAGCTTGAACCTGATGAACTTGAAGCTGGTGGAAGTTGCATCTCGTGAACAGACCACTCTTGTGTGCACTGTCGGAATATATGTGATTTCTAACAACAACTCTATTGAACCAGCCGAAATTGATCCATGCACTCACGAAGAAGCTGATGGCCGGCTTCTGTTGTATGCAATACATTTAAGTTTGTTTAATTACCGTTATATAATGATAAGCACTGTTGATTCGGACGTGCTCATTATAGCACTGCAAACATATCATAAATTAAATGTGGGTGAACTTTGGATTGAATTTGGTGCAGGTAAGCATAAACGCAACTTACCATGCCATGAGTATGCGCAAAGTTTGGGAGAAGCTAAATGTTCAGCCTTGCCATTCTGGCACGCGTTGTCATTCTGCGGGAAAGGCAAGAAACCCGTGATGGATACATGGTCTCATTTCGAGGAAGTCACTCCCGTGTTTACTGCACTGTCAAATGCTCAAGAAGTCGTATCTGATGTTCAACTGTCAATTCTCGAACTCTTCGTTGTCGTAATGTACGATCGCAGTTCATCTGCACAATCAGTGAATGATTGCCGAGTCACTAAAAAGAAATGAAGCTAAGAAAACATCCCTCCAACTCAAGCAGCCCTCAAAGAACATGGGAAGCGAGCTGCTCACCAAGCAGTACACGTTTAGGGACAATGCTTGCTTATTTCAAGCTGCCATCCTTCCTGAACCAACTGTCTGGGGCTGGCGCACTACGGAATGAGACTACAAGCCGTTGTGGACTGTTCGTTCAGAAGTAAATATTGGTACTGGTTCGAAATGACTATTATTATTAACATATATAATTTTCGTAATCACACTCTGTGTTTTCTACTCGCAGGTGTCATCGCAATGCCGTTAAAAAGTAAGATGTAGCTGCAAGATTAATAATTGCGGACCTAAATGCTCTTGCGTGAAAGCGTCTTTTCTATGCTCTCATCTGTGTATCTGCGACAGAGAGTGCTCCAGGAGTGATGTGTGATGACAATGTGCAATGTGGTGTAACCATCATGTATCATGCGATACTGGTAATAATATAGTGCAAAGGGTGAACGAACAAAATAAAGTTACAAAATATGGTTCCTAAAGGAATCACGCCGAGGTTGTCACATTGTTGATGGCATTGTGAATTGATAAATTTGGTGTGAATAATAATGAACCGTTTGCATACAATAGCATCATTTAATTTTATTGTTAGCCCTATATTTTAATCACGCTGCAAACGAAAAATAATTTACTTTAACAACTATGTTACGCTTTAGGATAGCTGTTAATTGATGTTCTTAATTATTTCTTTAATTGTTGTTCAATATTCATTAATATTAACTTAATTGAAAAATTTATTTTTGTAAAAATATAACATACATAAAAACATTTTGCTGAAGAAAAATGCAACAGTTTGATATGTCACATGATATGTTTTAGAACAAAAAACATAATTGATTGATTAAATAATTAAGTAATTAAACTAAGATTTAATATTATGACTTATATCGAAATTACTTCCAGTTGGTTTAAGACCTAAGTGGCTATGAAAATGCAAAATAACCGAACTTTTCATCTTATTGAAGTGTTTAATTTACATATTTGATTTTTTTATTAATCGATTGATTTTTTTAATTATCATTAATTAAATTTCACTTAAATCAAATCACAAATGTTGTATGTATTATTTGCTTTCATTATATACCACGCTTGACCACATGGAGATGAATAAATCCTGATTATCTTAATTTAATTGATTAATCTAATTAAATTAATTACTCATAGAAATATTAGGAGTTCATCTTGGGGCCATAAATTTTTGGATTCAGCACACTCAAATTAGTCAGTATGCAAATTTTCGCGCTTGTTTCACATTTTGCACTAATTTGGCAAATTGAAAGACATCTTTATCCCACTATACAGTTAACAACTAACAGCATGCTAATAAATATACACACTTAACGGATTGTCACCTGATAGGTATCAGTAATTAGGGGCTAGACTCATAATACTAATTACATGACACTTACATACATACATGCAGCGGATTGTTACGTCATAAGGGTATAGGGTGGTCCGAAAGTTTAAAAGAAAAGGGGACTGGAAAATTTACCAAAACCCAAAAACCGAACCCTACATAACATGCAACAAAATTTACGTCAAAGGGGTATAGGGTTTTCCCGAAAAAAAATTTAGTAATGGGGACTGGCCCAAATTTACCACAACAAGATTAAGACACTACAAAAACTGAAACAATTTTTACTCAAAAGGGGTATAGGGGTTTCCCGAAAGATAATAAAAAAGGGGATGGCCCAATTCCCAAAAACAAAAAAACGACCCCTACATACATACATGCAACAATTGTTACGTCAAAAGGGTTAAGGTGTTCCGAAAGAAAAGATAGAATGGACGGGAACCAATTCCCAAACAAGTTTACACGACACCTACAACAAATGCAACAATTTGTTACGCTAAATAAAGGGTTTCCGAAAGATAAGTAGTAATCCGGAAGGGGAAACCAAATTTCCCCAACAAATTTTTTAAACCCCCCAAATATTTTGCAAAATTTGCGTCATAAGGGATAGGGTTTTGAAATTTGTTTGGATGGCCAGTTCCCAAAATTTTAAACACCCCCCCTAAACGCAAAAATTTTTTTCCATTTTTTTTAAAAGATGATGTATGGGGAATGGAAACCCCCCCAAAAATTTAAGGGCCATTCCCCCCCCTTTTTTTTCCCCCTTTCCGAAAAAATTTTTGGATGTTTTAGAAGTTGGGAAAATCTTTTTGTGGTAATATGGGTGTCCCAAAATTTATTTTTTTTGGGGACCAAACCCCTTAAAACGAAAAATTTTCCCTGAGTTTTTTAAATCAAAGGGAAAATTTTTTTGGAAAATGGTCCGCCTTTTAAAATCTTTTTTTGACCCCCCTTCCCCTTAGACGTAACAATCCATGATTTTGTATTTTTGGGGGTCGTGAAATTTGTTGTGGAAATTTGGGTCCATCCCGATTACTATTTTTTTTTTCCCCCCCTTTCCCCCATGAGTAACAATCCTTTGCTGATGATGTTGTTGAAATTTTGTTGGGAAATATGGGTCCACCCCCTTAAATCTTTTTTTAAACCACCTTACCCTTTTGGGCGTAACAACCTTGTGTATGTTTGGAAGTTTTGAAACTTTTTGTGGTAATAGGGTCCGTCCCGATTCTATTTTTTTTGGACCCCCCTTTTAAACCCTTTATGACGAAAACAATCCTTGCATGTAGTTTGTTATGTATTTGTTTGGGTTAAAGGGGGTGAAATTTTTTTTTGGCCCCTTTTTTTTTTTTTATGGGGTAATTTTTTTTTAAAGGGTCCCCCCCGATTCACTTTTTTTTTTAAACCACCTTTCCCCCTTAGACGTAACAATCCTTTTGCATGTATGTATGTTGGTGTCGTGAATCTTGTTGTGGTAATTGGGCCCCAGTCCCCGATTACATCTTTTTTTAAAACCCTATACCCCTTTGACGTAACAACCCGGGCCCATGTATTTTTATTTTTGGTCGTGAAATCTTGTTTGGTAATGGGGTCACCCCGTTTTCTACTTTTTTTTGACCACCCCTTACCCTTTGACGAACAACCTTTTAAAGGGTATTATTTTTTAAGTGTCGTGAAAATTTTGTTTGGTTTTTGGGTCCGTCCCCGATTACTATCTTTTTTTTTGAACCCCCTATCCCCCTTTAGGGACTTAAAAAATCCTTTGCATGTATGTATGTTTGTCGTGAAATTTGGTGGTATAGGGCCGCCCCGATTACTATCTTTTTTTTTTAAACCCCCTTTTCCCCCTTAGACGAAACAATCGTTGATGTTGTATTTGTTTTAAAAATCTTGTTTTGGATGGGGGTCCGCCCCCGATTACTCTTTTTTTAAACCCCCATACCCCTTATGACGTACAATCCTTTGCTGTATGTATTTTTGTGTCGTGAAATCTTTTGTGGGGGTTAGGGGCCCAGTCCCCGATTATATTTTTTTTTTGAACCACCCAAACCCCTTAGACGTAACTTTTCTTTGAATGTATGTTTTTGGGTTTAAATCTTTTTGTGGGAATATGGGCCCGCCCCGATTACAGTATTTTTTGAACCACCCTTACCCCTTAAACGAACAATCCGTTGATGTATGTTGTTTTTGTCGTAAAATCTTGTTGTGGAAATGGGTCCGCCCCGATTCTATGTTTTTTTTGGAACCACCCTATACCCTTAAAAGAAACAACCCCGTTGCATGTTGTGGTTTATTGGAAAAAATTTTTGGTAATATGGGCCAGTCCCCTTTACATTTTTTTTAAACCCTTCCCCTTAAGAGTAAAATTGAGTTGTTTTTATTTAAATTTTTTGGAAATATGGCCAGCCCGAACTATGAAAAAACCACCCAACCCAAGAAAAACAACGGCAAGGGGCTAAACCCGGGGAAGGACAGCCCACAACAGCCCGGCCCCCCCCCAAAAACCCCCAAACGACAACAATTTTTTAAAGAAAGAATGAAACAAAACCCCCCCAACCCCCAAGGACCAACCAAACCCCAAAAAAAACAACCCCCAAAAAAGGTAAAAAACCGGAAAAGGGGCCACGAAACAAAAACCCAAAACACCCCACAAAAATTTTTTAATTTTTAGCGGACAAAAAAACAAACAGGGGCCACAGCACCTGATTTTTCTTTTTCTTTTGGAACCCTTTTCTTTTAACGGTTTGGGGTTTGAATGGATTTTTTTTTAGTACATGTCTTAAAAAAAAAAATTTTGCAGTAATATGTGCTTTGTCTTTTTTTTACACCCTATATCCTTGTCAAAGTAAATGATTAAATGTGCTTATTTATCATGAAACGTAAATTTTTTTATTTTTTATAATTTAAGGCCACACCTGTTTATCCCGTATTTTTGCCCAAACTATATGTTATCAGGTGTATTGAGTTAAATGATGTATTTAGGACTTTATTTTCTTTTAGAATTTTCGTTTTTTAGAACACCCTATAAACTTTCACAATACCCCTTTACAGTTTACCCCTTTTGAGATACTCCTATAAAGGGCAATAGTTATTGTTCTGATGTGACATTACTCTCCCTGGTTTAAGGAAGGTAAAACTTTTAAAACCTAGTAATATAGTTCTAGCTTAAATTTAAAGATTAGTACGTGGGAAGGGGAAAACGTTTACAAACGGTAATGCAAGCCCCCCCTTTATTATATAAAAACGTTTTTCAGTAGAAAATGTGTTCCGACCCGGTCCCGGGAATCCCCCTCTTCCTTCTGCCCATACTTCACCCTTATCTTCCCACCATGGGTTCGAATAGCCAATGTGCTTTACTATGAGACTTTTTGAAAATACCCAATAATCAATAATCAATAAAGTGTAATAAAAAATTTCCGGGGAGTGCCAGCGTGTCTGGGGGTGGGATAGTAGTTTATTAAGATTTTTAAAACATTGATATGTCACACCAAAGCTGATTACCCAAAATATACCATAGTTTTGTCTGGTGCCCTTTGGGGTAGTCTGCACTCATACCAGTATTTAAGACTGTCATTAAATCTAAACGGGAAAAAACCGCAAAACAGCTTTGTGAGGTAAAATAAAAATTTAATATACATTTTACGTCTGCCCTGTAAATTTATTTTTTATTTTTTTTCCCATCAGCATCACACGTCACGAAAGACATCCATCTTTGTCGTGTTCCGAAAAAACCCGCATGTATCCTCAGGCTGTCTAGAAAAGGGAAACTCGAAAAAATCAAGGAAAAACCCTTTGGGCATGGAGTCGCATCCAGACGTGTAAACCTTCGTCCCGGGCTTCGACTAAACCCCAAGTGAGCCATTATGAGGGCCCTGAGTCACCAAGGAAGGGAGGGGGGGTGGACCCCATCAAGGAAGATCCCTTGGACATGGGGTCTGCACACAGAGTGGGGAAAACTTCGTCCCGACCTCGACTTACTCCGAAGTGAGCCATCATGAGGTCTCTGATGCTCAAGGGGGTGGGAGTGGAAAAACTCAAGAAGAAAACCCCTTTAAATGGAGTCTGCATCAAGACGTGGTGGAACCATCGTCCCGACTTCGCTTTCTACAAAGTGAGCCATAGAGGTTTTTGGTCCAAGGGGACTGGGGTGGACACAAAAAAAGGGAAAATCCCTTGGCATGGAGTCTGCTCAAGACGTGTGAAAAAATTTGTCCCATTCGACTAACCCCAAAGGAGGGCCTTATGAGGTCTTGATTCACCAAGGAAGGGAGGGGTGGATCACATAAGGGAAAAACCCTTGGACTGGGGGTCTGCTCACAGACGTGGGAACCTTCGCTGACTTCGACTTCTCCGAAGTGAGCCATCAGAGGTCTCGAGTCCATGAAGGAGGGGCTGGGAGTGGACACACAAAGGAAGACCCTTGGGCATGGGTTGCAACACAGACTGTGAACTTTCGTTTTGACCTTTTTAGAAACTGTCGCCCAATAAACCCATGATTTTATCAGTGAGGAGTGGAACCCAGAAATAAAGTGGAAAATCCGAATAAAATAATTTATTCTCCTCGACGAAGGTGAACCTTTTTGCCATATTCAATGTACGAATTTAAATCCTAGTGCCTTTAGATATGATCAAAAAAGAATGCGATTTAAAAATTTAAGAGAAAACAATTTAAATATTTACATTCCCGAAAAATTTTTCCCAAAAGTTAGTCTACCAAAAAGAGGAAGGGCCAACTGATAGGTAAGTAGAGCAAAGTTTAGTGTTAAACATCATTTTTATTTTAGTACAAATATTTTAAATTTTGATATAATGGTTTTGTTAGTGTTTTGGGCTAGCGTCTCGCTTCCAATGCTGAAGGAAGTGAACGTTTGGGGAGTTGGTTTAAATTTTTTACTTCTGTTTTTGGGAATTAGGTACATCAGTTTTTTGGAATAGGAATTTTTAAACGGTGACTTTGGAGCCGTACTTGAAAGAGGACAAAAATTCAAAGTTGTTCTGAATCGTACTTGTTTTCTGGCAAAACGCGGGGGTACGCACTGTCCATACCACTAATTGTTATATTCCATTTAAAAAAAAAGATTTGGTTGGGGCTTCCTCACTCGTCGATTGCGCCGGGAATACAGGTTTGGCTTGATACTTTGGTTTTATGTTTTTTCACGGGAAAAACAGTTATATGACTAGGTAGACTCTTAAAGGGGCTAAAAACCCCCAAAATTATTTTTTACCCGTGATCTTTAGCAAATCTACCTTAAAAGACCGTTTAAAGAATTATATCTTGTAACTGTGATTTAACACGAATTTTTTTAATTTTTTTTACCAGAAAATTTGGGGAAAATTGGGGTTTTTAAAAAATTTTGTAAAACGACTTGAACCAGCTTCGTTTTTGGTCCACAAGATACTAGAGCATGTGCCCAAACTAAAACGCCCCTTTATAACATGTGTTTTGAAACTGTGCCCCAAAAATCCCCCAAACACGCAAAAATTTGGGGTTCCCAAATCACACCCCCTCTTGGTAAACAGCATTTTTTTGACCGACCTATTTGCCCAAATTACAAAACAAAATAAAGAAATTTACAGAAAGGCAGTTAGTACGCAAAAAAGGCCAATATTTTTTTGGATAAAATCCCCCAAGGGGCACGGGGGGTTAAAGTCGTCCCCCCGTTATTTTTTATGGAGATTTTTTCCGATGGGGACCTAGCCCCCGAAAAAGTCAGTTTTTACAATTTTTTGGGAGTCATGGGCCCCAATAATTTTTTTTGTTTTTTGCTAAAATTATATTTTGCCTAAAGAAATATATTTTTTTGAGTTAAGCGGTTAAATACCCCCTTTAATACGAGTTTATAAATTATAATTAAAATTCATATCTTATTTATTTCTTAAAATTTGGACATGTTGGCCTTCAGGGTACAAATTTAAATAAAATACCATACCAATTAAGCATTATAAAAAAAATTTTTTAGCAAAAATAATACTCTAAAATTCACTTATTTCAGTCAAAAAAAAATGTCAGCGCAAAAAATTTTTATTGCTTAATAGATAGACGTTTAGAACCCAAATTTTCCTCTTTGGGTTTCAGGTTCTGGTATCTGGGGCGGATCTCCCGGGGTTCAGGGCCTGTCTATCTGGCGTCATGAGTTTTTTTTCAAATTTTCTGAAAGGGGATGAAAAAACAAGAATCTGAAGAGAACAGGTCCGGGGAAGATACGACGCTGCCCCGGAATCGAGATGAGTGTAGTAATAGGGGAAGTCAATGTCAAGGGAAGCGAAAATGTTGCAGCGAGGAAGACAAAAACTAAAAGTAACCACTGGGCAGGGCGCGGTGAAGATCGAGAGGCCCTTCACCTCCGAGAACAACGGCCCTTGCCGGTCGAGAGTGTGGGATGAGTGCAACAGTTCAATACATATGAACAAGTATTGAATATTCCCGACGGGTAGTCCCCTTTAAGTGCGATTCTGCGGGAAAAGGTTCACAGGATAGATACCTCGTCAAACAAAGAGAACCCATCCCGGGGAGAGACGCTTCGCCGCGCTATCTGCCCGAAGAGGGTTTACGAAGAAGAATCGCCTCACAGTCACACCCGGACGCATACAGGAGAAGAGCTTTGCCGCGCATCTGCCCCCAAAAGGGTTTAAGAGAAGGTACCTCACCCAACACACCAGAAAAAATACAGGTGAAAACCTTTCGCGTGTACCGTGCCCGACTGTGCGGCCCGGTTCCTACAATTTGCGGCCTCATTACCATCTGAGGACACATACGGAGAGAAACCCTTTGCCTGCGCTCTGTGTCCGCGGCTTTGGGGGAAAGGTCAATTTACCGTCTGCCCGAAAAAAAATACCGGAGAGAAACCATTTCGTACTGTGCCTGACGTGCGGCACGGTTTCTTCAAATAGCGGCCCCCTTACCATCTGAGGACACATCAGGAGAAAACCCTTTTCATGCGCCCGTTCCTGCGAGCTTTGGGAAAAAGGGTCCCTCACCATCTGTCAGAAAACATACCGGGGAGAAACGTTTAAATGCACAGTGCCAGACTGTGCGGCCGGTTCTTTCTCGAAGCGGCCCCACTACCCCTGAGGGCACATACAGGAGAGAAACCCCTTTTCATGCCTCTGTGTCCGCGAGCTACATCAGGGGGTGACCTCACCAATCTGTCAGACAACATACCGGAGAGAAACCATTTGCGTGCCTGTGTGACTGTGCGGCACGGTTTTTCTTCAAGTAGCGGCCTCATTACCATCTGAGGACCATCAGGGGAAAAAAAACCCTTTTCTGCGTTGTGTCCTGCGAGTACATACAGGGGGGTGACCTCACCAAAACATGCAGACAAAAACCGGGGGAGAAAAAACCTTTTTAGTGCACTGTGCCTGACTGTGCGGCACAATTTTTACAGGGAGCGGCCTAAATTACCATCTGAGGACACATACCGGAGGGGAAAACCCTTTTCGTGACCGGCCGCTGTACGGCACGGTTCTCTTTCAGGAATCTCTTTATTAGACATGTTAGGGTACATTCATCCTTTTTAAATACACTCTGTGCCCCCCAAGGTTCGCACGAAGAACAACCCACCAGGCACCGAGCAGAAACCCCCCAAGCTGATATATTGGGGCGTTATCTGTGACCTTAATAACCACCAAGCTACAGTCTCTTTAGTCACAGAAGGAAGAGCACTCTTAACTCGAGGTCCGAGTTTTTTTGATTTCTGCTGTGGCTGGTATTTAAAACGTTTTGATTAAAAAAGGGGAAACCCAGGCACTTAATATTAAGGGGGGAATGGAATTTTTTCATATAAAAGTTCTTAAGCCAAAGAAAAACCCCAAGACGAGTGATGTAGGTTTTAAAATTTTTGAACTTTAAATTTCATGATTGCACATGATAATTTTCGTTTTATTTATAAGGATGAAACAATATAAATTATTTAACCAAACTTAAGAATTTTTTTCGAAAAAAAATTGCGCAAAAAATTGTTTTTGAAAAAGGGATAAGAAAAGTGTGTTTTATTTGGAAAAAAAAACCGCAATAAGTTTAATCAATTGTATATTTTCGACTTATCTGGATTTTGTCTAATAAACGTTTTTAACCCCCTTTGGGCAGTAGGTTTGCCAGCATAAGTCAATTTGGGACGATTTGAACTAATTTCTATATTTATGTATTTAAAATTTTTATAACCGGATAGCAAAGTGGTATTGTGGTTGAAGTATATATTTACGCACATTTCTTTACGTTAAGTTGGGGTATAAAAAAATATGCTTACTTTTGATGTGGCTTTGCGCATCGATTTTTGTTTAAATAAGTAAATTATTTACTTTGTAATCCACTTGTTTTCAAAGCCCTTTTTTAGAAAGCTACAATGAACGTTGTGTGATTGACAAACGAGAAATATTATACGGATGAAAACGGAAATTTTAAAAACTTTCGAGCGAAAAGTTTTTTTGGAACTCTTAAATGTTAGTTTTGTTTTTTAATAAAATTTGATTCTATGTAGGAAGTTTAATTCTTTTTTTTAATGTTCATGAATAAAAATAACAAACGTATAGTATTATATAAAAGGTTTAAATTTTTATTTTTACGATTGATTTTTTTAGTTGGAATCCTGGGAAACGTGAGTGAGCTACTGGCTTTGATGTACGGTCTGCTCAATTTGGGAAGGTTAAAATTTTAGAGCGGGGGCCCCTTTTAAAAAGTACCATTTCGTAAAAAAGCCTTAGTTTTTATTTTTGTTTAAAGTTTATTTGGAGGGGTGACGAGGATCGCAAAGTGTGCACCCTAAGAAACATATCCTTATGTAAGTCGCATTTCAGCTTTCGGAAGAATGTTTTAAAAACCCCTTCTTGTGTTTAATGAAAAAATGTTTTTTTACTAGTAACGTACTCCCCCTCCCTCCCCCCCCTCCTCCATTTTTCCCTTTCCCCTACTCGTTGCTTGTGTCCCCGGGCCCGCTGTCCAACCTCATCTCCCACTTCCCCTGCTATTTTCCTGTCCCAGTCGGAACCTGTCACTTCCACCGATAACTGCCCCCTTATTTCTTGCATTTACTGAATGAAAATCTAGTCTAGTTTTCGCAACAAAAAATCAAATATGTGGTATTTTTGAACAAACAAGCCGTTTTGCACAAGTAAACACTTACAAATGAAACATTTTGACCCGCAGCTCATGATGATTTGAGCATGTGGGGGGCGCGTGGGGGTATTTAAAAAAAGGGGAGGGGTGAATTTTTTTAAACAATTTGGAAGTCGATATGTACAATAAGGGTGTCATTTTCACATATATTGAGGTCGACAAATTTAATGCAGAGAATTTAAACTTCTAGGAGCACATCTCGGACACATGTAATATTCAAAATGGCGGCATTCCGGGAATGTTGGTTGCCCTATCGCGAATCTAGAGTTACAGGCGTGTTAAGCGAGTACGATTTAGTCAGAATTGATACCAATGAAGGCCAAGTAACGTGCTTTAAAAACTATTGTGTATGTGGGGGCCGTTTTCCAATATGGCGCCCTTGGAGCCTAAATGGTTGCTCTTACAAAGTTTAAATTATCTGCATTAAATTTGCCGACCTCATAATATGTGAAAATGACACCCTTATTGTACATATCGACTTCCAAATTGTTTAAAAGAATTCCCCCCCCTTTTTTTAAAAATACCCCCACGCGCCCCCCACATGCTCAAATCATTATGAGCTGCGGGTCAAAATTTTTAAATTTTTAAGTGAAACACTTGTGCAAAACGGCTTGCTTGTATCACAAATAGCCACATAATTTTTTGAACACACCCCACTATTACGACTTGAGTGTCTCGGGAGTCAATTCTGCAACCGTTGAAATAAAGAAGAATGGTGTTTTTTATGTTAGAGATATAATAACATGTCTCCTATTGTTATCAGCAATGTACAACATTGAGCTCGGCATAGTGGTCTGAGTTAACTTTGCAAACAACTTTGTCCTTATTTAAAAGTAAAAGTTGCCTTCGGGTTTGTTCTACTTGGTCTCAACTGTTACCAATCTAATGACAAGGCTCTTAGTGGGGTGTGTTCAAAAAATTATGTGGCTATTTGTGATACAAGCAAGCCGTTTTGCACAAGTGTTAACACTTAAAAATTTAAAAATTTTGACCCGCAGCTCATAATGATTTGAGCATGTGGGGGGCGCGTGGGGGTATTTTTTAAAAAAAGGGGGGGGAATTCTTTTAAACAATTTGGAAGTCGATATGTACAATAAGGGTGTCATTTTCACATATTATGAGGTCGGCAAATTTAATGCAGATAATTTAAACTTTGTAAGAGCAACCATTTAGGCTCCAAGGGCGCCATATTGGAAAACGGCCCCCACATACACAATAGTTTTTAAAGCACGTTACTTGGCCTTCATTGGTATCAATTCTGACTAAATCGTACTCGCTTAACACGCCTGTAACTCTAGATTCGCGATAGGGCAACCAACATTCCCGGAATGCCGCCATTTTGAATATTACATGTGTCCGAGATGTGCTCCTAGAAGTTTAAATTATCTGCATTAAATTTGTCGACCTCAAAATATGTGAAAATGACACCCTTATTGTACATATTGTACATATCGACTTCCAAATTGTTTAAAAAATTCACCCCCCTTTTTTTAAAATGCCCCCCACGCGCCCCCCACATGCTCAAATCATTATGAGCTGCGGGTCAAAATGTTTCAATTTGTAAGTGTATTACTTGTTCAAAACGGCTTGCTTGTATCACAAATAGCCACATATCTGCCTTTTTTGTTGCGAACACACTAGACTAAAACGGATTCTGATGTAATATCTCGTAATCGACTTAATTCAATGAACAGTAAAAAAACCCGCCCTCTTTTCGGTATTGAGCAAAGCGTCAATAACATCATTTGCTGCTAGTGGTCACTTGATTGAAATACAATACCTGTTTAAGATTATGTTTAATTGGAAATAAAGCTCTTTTTACGTGGAAGTGAAGATACTGAGCCTTATTCAAGTCAAATGACACTTCTGTGATTCTGTGTGTGAGTGATTGTACACTAATCAGCCGAATAGCTCTAACGATTGCACTGAAATTTTAAACAGACATCCGGTACGTGTTATAGTTAATTATATTATTATTATTATTATTATTTTTATTATTATTATTATTATTATTATTATTTATTATTATTATTATTATTATTATTATATTATAGCTATGTTTTCCACAGTATTGTTTACCCCCAGTTTTATTGTGGTATGGCATTAAGGTGGATAGGATAATAGCTCCATAAGCCTGACAGTAATTTTGAGTCCCACTGCTCGGTCTTATTAATTAATTAAAATGTATTGATGATAAAAATATACATCTTGCTTATAACATAATCAAAAGTAATAGAAACTATTAAATTCTATAGATTTTTTTGTGGGCTAATAATTTGTATTTTACGGATTTGTACGGGGAAATTGTATTTGTATTTTTCAGCCTGAAAATGTGATTGTATGATAGATATGGTAGCCAGCTTAAGTTTATCTTTTCTTAATACCGATTGCCTCTTTAGTGATGAAATAATCTAGTTAATTAATTTGTGTGGCTCGTTGGTCTTGTGGTTAGCGTATCTGCTTCCAATGCAGAAGGTCCTAGGTTCGATTCCCGCTAAAGTCAGAAGTTTTTTAACTTCTGATTTGGACTTAAGTCCATCAGTTCTTGTCTTAGGAGTTTGTAAACGGTGACTTTGGAGCCGTCCTAGCAACGAAGCACATAATAAATTTCAGAGTTGTTCTGAATCGGCCTTGTTGATTCTGGCGTTGATTCGCGGGTGTTCGCACTGTCCATACCACTGATTGCTATATTTCCTATTAAAAATATCGATCTTTGGTTGGTTATCGCTCACTCGTCGATTGCGTCGGGGCCTGCAGGGTTGGCTTGGTCGCTTTGATTTAAAGTCCCCCACTGAAAATCAGTTATATAACTGAGTGGGTAGACTCTAAATAAAATTTATTTATTATTTTGAGCGAGCGTAGCGAGCGTCTCCACTTGACTCTTATGGCTCGAATGTCTGTTTTTTTTTTTTCTGTTACTGCTTCGATACAGGTCGCACCGTTTCTCTGATTGACCTGAAATTTTGCACACATGTACATACCACCTAGGCGGGTTGCTGTATAGTTTTTGAACAAAATCCGATCATTGGTTATAAAAAAAAAAAAAATGTACCGATCGTTATGAAATTTTGCAGGGTCAATAAGTACAACATTCTCTCCTATTTTTCCAAATTTTCAGCTAAATCGGTCAAGACCTTAAAGACTTATTGGTAATCATAATTCGAAAAATGATGTTAAAAAATGAAGGAGGCAGTGAAGATACAAAGATACACTTTAGAAGGCATGACGTCAATTAGTACATTGCAAAGATGTTGGAATAGTATAGTGTACAATGTCAATATCCAGTTAGGCCTACACTGTGTGGTGGGCCTTATGGAAATGTCGTACTCGGGTCATGTTGCACGTACCGGTGCTCGCTCAACAACGCGTCCAACTGAGCGTTTTCCTAGTTATAAATGAGGAAGTAGGGTATGGCTCTCAAGAGAGGACGAAAGGAAGATGGTGAGAGTGTTGTGCAAGCGACGGTTATGGCCGGACGCTCTACCTTTGTGATACTATCGTCGTTTGTGAGTGTAATAGAGAGTCATTATAATTAAAACTGTTAATAACCTGCATACGACATGTAGTCATTCGACTATCAATAATACTCTTCTTGAGTGGATATATCATATTATTGTCTTGCTAAAGTTGAAACATAATTATGGTCCGATATTGCAAGGATTTCCGTCTATTTATATCGTTGCTTGGATGCGATTGTAATAATTATATTGTGGTAGTGTTAAATTATAGAGATGCCACTTATTAGAGTTGAATTCTATCATTATTGAGATTCCACTTATATAAGAGTTGAGTATCTGGTGTACAATGCACGGATGCGACACTGATGAAATACACATTCAATATTGCCGACTAATGATGCTGTATCTTAAAGGATGTTTGCAATTAAACTACATTACCAGGCTGCGAAAGGATACGCTACACATTCCAGGCCGTAGTTCTGTAAGGAGGGTCTCTGAATAGTGTATATAAGAGCAGCTTCAGGTCAACTCCAACACATGAGTATAACCATATTAACGTTAAAATACCCACTGCAAGTAGAAGACATGGCAACACTGGGAAGACGGCTGTGTCTTGTTGGGCTCATTCTTTGCTGTTTTATTGTCTCCACTCGAGGGGTGAGTTTTCAATTTCGAGTCGTCTCGTACAAGTATTAAATAAATAACTGACAAGGAAAACGCCTACATTAGTCACAGATTAGAGACCGAGATATGTGTCATTCTGCAATGTACGTGGTTGTTATTTAAAGCTTAAAGGAAATTAAATTTTTTTAACTATTGCACTTGTGGGACACCCGTCCCGTTGTCAATAAATAATAAATAATAATAATTATTATATAAAAATAATAATAATAATAATAATAATAATAATAATAATAATAATAATAATAATAATAATAATTTTTTTTTTTTTATTTTTTTTATTAATTCATTAATTACATATGTGTACATTTTTTATATGCTTCGGTCCACAAAGCCTTAAAATAAGGCTTGTCTGTGGTTTAAACCACGACAATGTGTACATTTCATACAACTACGGTGTTGTGCGAAGTTATTACAACAATAACAAAGAAAAATAGAACAAACTCAGTGGAACACCGTCCTGTATAACAAAACAAACTAAAAAAAAAAGCGAAACTTGAATATTGAATATAAAAATATTATACTTGAGGTAACACAAAAACAACACAGTATTAGATGAATAAATTTACATACTTGCACCAAGTATCTAAATATTTAAAGACTCCTCCAAAAAAAACAAACAAACAGACTTGTCATTCGTAATCAAATCTTAAAGCAAACCAACAGGATACATAATGAAAATAGTAAATTGAACAACTGCAATAAAAAATAAAAATGAAAAGCAAATTGGGAATTGAGATGAATGATTAGGTGTTGTAGACTGCACATAAACAATCGAGCAAATAAAACTTTAATTCAGATTTAATGGCTGAGATCTTTTCTAGATTGCGCAGATGACCAGGTAGGCTGTTGAAAATAGCAGGAGTCAAATAAAAAGTGTTCGTTTTCCATATTTGTTATTGAATTTAGGCAAAAAGTAATTCCCTCTTGATTTCGACCGCGTAATCCCCGTATTTTCGTTTGCTTCATATTGTCTATTGAAATAAAATTTTAAAATAAATCTAAACTTAAATAGGTATGATACAGGCAGTACATTGCAAAAGTGATATTTCATTTGTATGCTGTTATATCTTGGATTTCTTTTTAAAAAGCATGGTGTCATAGTTCTAATCATTGTGTTTTGAAGGTTGGTTATTAAATTTACATGGCTTAAAGATGCAAAGCCCCAGGCCAGAGGCCATAAGAGATGATTGATTCGGCGATCGCAGTGTAATACTGATCTTAAAAGTTTAAACGGAAGTACCAACTTTAATTTGAATAATTGAAATGCACAGGATCTTAAACGCTTGCATAAGGAGATAATATGCGGCCTCCACGACATGAATCTATCAATTAAGATACCTAAATAGACATGGCTGTCAACAGACTCAATTTCAACACTACACCGTACACAGTTTTTTCCATTTACGATATCATGCAAACACTCATAAGAATGGAATATTATTTTAAGAGGTTGATGCCTGTTCTGATTCAGAGGTGAGCACATATGTAGAATCTTGGTTTTGTCAGCATTAATAACGAGATCATAATCGTGCGTCCACATTAATAATTGAGTAAAATCCCGCTGCAAAGTAGATTCGGCCATTTTTAAGTTCTTATGAGCAAATAACAAAACAGTATCGTCAGCATACATGAACACAGTGTTTTACACATTTAGTCATATTGTTAACATAAATTAGGTACAAAATTGGCCCCAAGATAGAGCCTTGTGGTACTCCAGTCGCAACCTCTCATTGACCTCTAAAAAACTAGTGAACCATTTTAAGGTTTGACCTCTAATACCAACATTTTCAAGCATATCCACTAATGTACTGTGGTTTAATGTATCGAATGCTTTCGAAAAATCTACAAATAGGGCAACTACATGCATGTTATCGTTTAATTTAGTGTTAACGAAGTCTGAGAATTTTACAAGCAAGTCACTAGTGCATTTACCTTTTTGGAAACCATATTGCAATTTATCAATGATATTAAATTTTTCCAGATAGGCAGACAAATTGTCGGCTACACAGCGCTCCAAGATTTTCTCTAAAACAGAGAGGAGTGCTATTGGTCTATAATTAGAATATGACATATGATCACCCTTCTTATAGATAGGACGAACTACTGATATCTTTAAGTTTGAGGGGACGGTTCCTGACTCAATCGATAAATTTACTAGTTTGGCTAAAACTGGGCTAATCTCATATTTCAAAAATTTTAAATCCTGAACTCTGATACCGTCCCAGCCTGGCTGTTTATTATCATCCATATTCTCTATAATTGATTGTATTCGTGTTTCACTTACGGGGGGCATAAAAAAGGATTGGCATTCCACGTTTTTTTTTAACGTAACGGCTAGTACGAATGCCACACTCGTGTTGAATCTCCTTCACTTCTCTCACAAATGATTCCGCAAAAGTATCAGCTATCACCTTGTCACTGTTTTGTTTCCCTAAATGATTATGAATTACTTCATCTACAGAAAGTTTTACTTAATAATAATAATAATAATAATAATAATAATAATAATAATAATAATAATAATAATTTATAAATGACTTATTTTAGTTAGAGTTAAGACAAAAGTAATAATGTATGTAATAGGTACACATGGAAGTACTTGACGTAAGTCCGTACAACATGTTAGCTCCGGTTTTAACCGAGTTTGTATGAAATACATCCAATAAAATAATAATTATAATAATAATAATAATAATAAAAATAATAATAATAATATATAATAATAATAATAATAATAATAATAATAATAATAATAATAAACAGGATATTATATTTTATTAATAATATATATATATATTATATAATAGCTGGCAGTGGAAATGATAAAAGCGGCAGGGCCTGTGGGGATGCAATGGCTATACAGAGTCTTATCTGTTGTATGGAAGAATAAGGAAGTTCCTTTAGACTGGAAAAAGGGTCTCATTGTACCTATATTTAAAAAAGGAGACAAGCGAAACTTTGCCAACTATAAAGGGATAACTCTGACATGTCACTTTGCCAAGATCTACGAAAGAATAATAGATAACAGAATTTGAAACTCGATAGAAGGAGATTTAAGAGAATTGTCTGGCGTGGATGTGAATCAATTGTGCACTTTTATATAGAGGTCCAGATTTTTTTATGCGTGTACTTCAACCCCAAATAGTCATTTTTAGACCGGGACCCCATTCGTCTCGCCACTAATTTAGCTATGGCGGCCATCTTTAAAGATGGCGCCAAAGTGTAATAAGACTACCTCATTTCGAAGGAATCTTGGCATTTGGAACCACTTTTTCCATTAAATCGACCATAGGAAACTCAAATATGGCATCAGAATAAAAAAATTGTGAATTTTGAGGCAGAATTTTGCAAAATTTACAAATTTTGATGCAATTTTGGTACTAAATTTCACTGGTTTCTACGACAGCCGAGTTGACTGCAATAGCATGCTTAGAGATCAAAAACAAAATTATGCGTGTAATAAACACCTTAATTGTCAGTTTTAGACCGGGATTCTATTCGTTTCGCCATTAATTTAGCTATGGCGGCCATCTTTAAAAGATGGCGCCAAAGTGTAATATGACTACCTCATTTCGAAGGAATCTTGGCATGTGGAACCACTTTGCCCATTAAATCGACTATGGGGAACTCAAATATGCATCAGAATTAGAATTTTGTGAATTTCGAGGCAGTAAATTGCAAATTTAATAAATTTTAAGCCAATTTTGTTACGAAATTTCACTGGTTTCTACGACAGCCGAGTTGACTGAAGAACACGCATAGAGACCACATTTTTTAATGCGTGTACTAGACACCCTAATAGTCAGTTTTAGACCGGGACCCCATTCGACTCTTAATCCATTTACTTATGTCGTCCATCTTTAAAGATGGCCTCTATAGTGTAATAAGACTTTCACATTTTGACAGAAGTTTTGCATGTGGCACCACTTTTACCCATTAAATCGACCATTGGGAACTCAAATATGACAGTAAAGTTATTATTCCGTGGATTTTGAGGCCGAAAATTGCAAGTTTTAGACATTTTATGGCAATTTTGTTTACAAAATAGCACTGTTCCATCTTTTAAGATGGCCGCCATAGGTAAATGGATTGAGAGTCGAATAGGCTCCCGGCCTAAAACTAACTATTGGGGTGTCTCGAACACGCACAAAAAAATATGGTCTCTATACATGTTATTTCAGTCAACTCGGCTGTCGTAGAAATCAGTGAAATTTAGAAACAAAGTTGCCTTAAAATGTGTAAAATTTGCAATTTACGGCCTCGAAATTTACGAAATTCTAATTCTTATGCCATATTTGAGTTCCCCATGGTCAATTTAATGGAAAAAGTGGTGCCACATGTCAAGATTTCTTCGAAATGAAGTAGTCTTATTACACTTTGGCGCCATCTTTAAAGATGGCCGCCATAGCTAAATTAGTGGCGAGACGAATGGAATCCCGGTCAAAAAATGACTATTTGAAATTGAAGTACACGCATAAAAAAATTTAATCTATACATTTTTTTACAGTCAATTCGGCTATTGTTGGCTCTACAGTAATTTTTTAACAAAAATGCCTTAAAATGTGTAAAATTTGAATATACAGCCTCAAAATCCAAGTTTTTACTAATTCTACTGCCATATTTGAGTTTATGATGGTCGGTTTAATACTAAAATGGTGTCACATGCAAGATTCCGTCAAAATGTGGTAGTCTTATTTACACTATAGACGCCATCTTTAAAGATGGACGCCATAAGTAAATGGATTAAGAGTCGAATGGGGTCTAAAACTGACTAGTGGGGTGTCTAGTACACGCATTAAAAAAATGTGGTCTCTATGCATGTTCTTTCAGTCAACTCGGCTGTCGTAGAAACCAGTGAAATTTCGTAACAAAATTGGCTTAAGATTTGTAAAATTTGCAATTCACTGCCTCGAAATTCACAAATTCTAATTCTGATGCCAGATTTTAAGTTCCCCATGGTCGATTTAATGGAAACAGTAGTTCCACATGCCAAGATTCCTTTGAAATGAGGTAGTCTTATTACACTTTGGCGCCATCTTTAAAGACGGCCGCCATAGCTATATAAGTGGCGAGACGAATGGGATCCCGGTCTAAAAATGACTATTCAGGGTTGAAGTACACGCATAAAAAATTTAAACCTCTATATAAAAGTGCACAATTGGTTCTAATGGTGTAACATGCAAGTCGGACTAGAAGAACAACATGGATTTAGAAGAGGAAGATCGACGGTGGACCTGATTTTTTCACTCAGACAGCTAATGGAAAAGTGCTATGACCGAGAAAGGACCTGTGTTTGGCTTTTCTAGATATCGAAAAGGCATACGATAGCCTCAAAAGAGAGAAGGTTTGGGATGCAGCTGTTGGGTTATTCCAATCTATCCGAGATCTCATATGGAACAGAGAAGTAACAAAGAAGTGCAAGGTTTATCATCTACCAGACCTACTTTGTTCCAATACTGACATATCCAGCAGAGACTTGGAATATGACAGCAGTGTAGGAGAGTCTTGTGCAGACTGTAGATATGAAGTTTTTGAGAAGCATTGTAGGTAAGACTAGATGGGACCGAATACGGAATAAGGATATCCGAGATCAAGTATGCGTAAGAAATTTAATGGAGCGAATTGGAGAGAGAAGATTAAAGTGGTTCGGACATGTCAAGAGAATGGAAAGATCAAGATTACCGAGAAGGATGATGGAATTGGAAATTCCAGGTATAGAGGAGATGAACTAAATTTTCACCTTGAACAAATTGCAACAGAAATGGTTTCTTTTTGCATCGGATTCAGAAAAAAATCCCATTTAACATACTCAAAGTCTCGGAAAATCTAAGGTGTCGAAATTTATCAAATTTGCATATAAAGTTAAATAATGAATATGAATTAAAAATTCACTGTAAGTCTATATACAAACTTTTTTGCGAATAAGCTACTGTCAAAAGTCCAATATGAATGTAAGAATTGGTTTTAGGTGACATATTTTATTTGCAGATTCCGTTAGTTGATTAAATTAATTAAAATTTTAATTGCGTCGAATAAAATTGTAAAATGTTAACTGACATGAAATATTGGACGTCTAACTAAGTTAACTAACTGATATTTAAATAAACACCCTAGAAACAATAACACAAATATTAATTCAAATGTAACTAATTGATAAATAAATGGGTTTCATAAAATGAATTATTTTTATTATGGTACGACGTTCTGGAGTTTTCTATTCTATGTAATACCACACGAAATAATTCAATAGGCCTTATAGAAATGAATAACAACCTAACACGATAAACACAAATGCATCACTACCTAGGCCTACTCCTTATTTTGCAATTAATTAGCAATTAATTAATTACTGCAATTAAATTAATATTGTTTATTGTTTTTTTTCAAATTAATTACACGTAATTCGAAAATTAAATGGTAGATTTGGATTAAGATTAAAACGTTGGGGATAGCACAAAGTATTTTCAGCTTTGCATAACGTTTTTACAAAATTAATTGAATGTCAGTAATATTGACCATCTTATTGTAGTGTAAATTATTTGTGCTAAATCTTTTCCAAAGTTAAATATTCAGATACTGACATCACCTATTTCTGATTTGCATCCATCATTCATGCAATAAAATTACTATATACATTGGCTTATTAGACTAATATACTTATAAACAATGATAATTGATAAATACTATATAGAGACAGGACAGCTACTATTTTCATATTTCTCATCTCATGTTATCAGCATTGTCAATCGTCATCGCAAGTCTGGCTGAGGGGAGTTGCGCTATAAGCCACCCTCCAATGTACACTATTTTATTTTTTAAATGGCAAATAATGCAAATATCCATGCATTAGTTAGTTAGTTAGTTAGTTTGTTAGTTATTGTTGTTTACGGGCACTTAACACTTGATCAGTGCCCAGAAATATCCATTAGTCGTAATGTAAACAAATGTTCATCTGAATTGCATAAAGAAATTTTCGAAATTCTAAATATTCCCTTTTAACCAATTGATTTAATAACACGCTTCTTTTCGCACTATGCAATGTGCACCACAACTTTTTAAAATGTTGGAAAACGTATTACAAAAAATCTAAACACTAAATAAGCCATACAAACAGGAAGTATATTCAATAGTACCTGTGTTCTCTAACTCAATGTGATCAGATGACGTCCTTAATTTATAAATAGTAAATAGGGTAGGTGATTACAATGGTTACTATGTAAAGAAAAGCATTACATTCAATGAATATTACAAATAGATGGTGTGTTGTTTGTTTGGTCGTTTATATATACAACAAATATTATGGAATAATATGCTCGGATTTAATTGAAATTTGATATGTAGGGCCAATGTAGTAAAAATGTGTTTTATATCCAAGTACATGCAATTCATTAAATCCTTTTAAGTTATTCAAATCCTTCAGTCGCTTAGGCCTATCAGCGATTTATATTGTGGTGCAATCAATGAAGTTTTAAATTAGTGTGTTAGGTTCAAATCTTGATACGAATCGATTTTATAATTACCTATTCTATAACACTTAGTTTTCTATGTTGAAAAATCAATAATATCGTAACTATATCACATACAAGTTTTATTTACTTCATTGCATGGCTATCAAGCTAACTTTTATATAGGGGGAAACAGACAGACTCTTCTTTCAATTTGAATGGATGCCTATTGCATTTACACGATAGTTCGATATTTCAATATAAATATCTGCTCATCAATAATTTAATTATACAAACGTCATGTATTGTAATTTACTGTTTTGTAACTGACAGTGGTGGTTCACGGTTACATGATGATATGTTCGAAACCAGTCATAGGAATGATATATGATATAATTTTTCCCACGTGGCTTAGGGCATGTCCCTATGTTAAAATGCAATATCTTGTTTGAGTGACGATGGATTAATCGATGCTAGTTAACCCCCCCCCCCCCCCCCGTCTATCTTCACACCCACAATGTGTCAGGAATAAGCCACCTGAAAATGGGCAAGTTGTTCTTGGGCTGGTTCTCTACGTAAAGCATAAATAAGGCCTATTTATAGTAATGAATCTGCATTTTATCCGTTGCTATAAATTTAATTGCATTTATTGTCTATCTACTCAGTTCCAAGAACAATTAATATGGTAGCTATACATACACAATTTGTTATTACTATGTCTGTCAATTTCATTGCTAGGATGGCTTCAAGCCACCGTTTTCATATGCGCATAATATCACATTGATGGATGAAAGTTAATTTGAGAGTTTAAAAGAACTCAGGCTGAACCAGAATTTGAACCCGCGACCGTCTGCATTGGAACGAGTAATAAACCCAAAAACAAGACTATCCACTGAGCCACACTAATAGATAAATAAAACAAATATTTATGTTTTGTTACGATGCCTCCCATGATACAGGTTTATTTTACAAAACACCGATGCCGAGTATTTTCTTTTTCATATAAGATTAATTAATGCAATGCTTATCATTAATCAATTACACAAACCGTAAATAGTTGCTATTTTACACGAAATGTTACTTTGCCTCTGCTGTTATAATTTGTATTACGTTGATAGGATTGATATTTTGATATTCGCCGAGAGTTCATATTTACTTACTTACTTAGTACTTAACATATTTCAATCAATTAATTTAATTATGTGCATGTATAACTTAGAAATAACATCTGAACTATCTACTTGTATGCTGATTGAGCTTAACTTATTGGTTAAAAGTGAGAATGGTATTCCAAACCTTAAGAAATTGAAATTAACTTTTTGTAATTATGAAAGTTTATATGCAAATTTGATAAATTTCGACACCTTAGATTTTCCGAGACTTTGAGTATGTTAAATGGTATTTTTTTCTGAATCCGATACAAAAAGAACCATTTCTGTTGCAATTTGTTCAAGGTCAGGGCTATTTTTTTCCCAGATCATCTCCTCTAGTAGGAGACCAAGGGGCAGACCACGATAACAATGGCAGAATAGTGTGAGAAAAGATGAAGAACAGCGGGGAGGAGAATGGAATGTGGTGGAAGAAGAGTAGTGGTGGCAGGACAGAAGAAGATGGAGAGGCCTGTCTTCAATGCCGACCCAAAGCAGAGTTGGACGTGGCAACAGATAATGATGAATAAGAGGCCAATGTAGAAAATCTTTTGTGTGTTCCTATCCTAATTGAACCAAATTTTTATACGACTCTGTTTTCAGAACCTTAAACTCCCCGATTAAGAGAGTTTTCAAATAGGTTTTTGTTTCATGTCAGCTGGTTGACAACTCGTGAACAACCCCACTCAGCTTGCAGTAAAAGATGTCTGAGAATGACAGTGCACGGCATCCTTACGGTTAAACTGTGCGTGTGCGTGTGCGTGTGCGTGTGCGTGTGCGTGTGCGTGTGCGTGTGCGTGTGCGTGTGCGTGTGTGTGTGAGTGTGAGTGTTTGAGCGTCTTTTCTCTTGTCTTGCAGGATAAGTGGCGAGCGGTCGGGAAGGCACTCCGCCACTGTAAAGGACCTAAACTTGCGGTAGATTTCGAGATAACGAAGCTCTACTACAGCAACAGAGATGAGTTCTTTCATATAGACGGTATTGCTGTGTTCTCCAAACCTATCAACTTGACAAAGGTAATGTTTTAATATTATTTACTATTATTATTATTATTATTATTATTTTCGCTACTAATTATATTTGTTTTGCGACGCATTGATTGCGATAATTATTCCAGCTTCAAGGATCTATAAAGCCTGTTAAATACGGTTAATTATCATACAGCAAATGGTCATTTTTTGGATGAGCTTAGCGAAGATTCCATTTCACTACACTGGAGAAAAAAATCCGGAATGTTTTTTTGTTTTTATCTTTTCATTTTTTTCTTTTTGTATTTTTGTCTGTTTGTTAACACGATTCTGCCTAAACCGATACTCCAAATGCGATGAAATTTTCTAGAGGCCTTCGAAATCTTTGAACTTAGAACTGCCACGTTTTTTTAACGCAATCGAAAAAAATATTTCTCATAAAAATCGCAATTTTACGATTTTTTTCGATTTTTTTTTAAATTCCTTCGACTTAAAACACTTACATACTTTATCCGATAGTAATGATTTTTTCACAAAAACCTTAATTTTATGAATTAATATATTCGTGTGAAGTTTGAGCGCAATCGAAAAAATATTTCTTATGAAAATTGCTTTTACGATTTTTTTTTAATTTTTAAAACATTCTTCGACCTATAACACCTCTAATATGCTTTATCCGATTGATATGATTTTTTCATCAGCTACTTTAATTTTATGAATTTATTCATTGTTGTGAAATTTTAACGCGATCGAAAAATAATTTCTTCATTAAAATTGCAATTTTACACTTTTTTCGTTAAAAAAAAATTCTTCGACTTAAACACCTAAATGCTTTAGGCCTATCAGATTTTATGATATTTCACAGAACCTTAATTTTTATGATTTTATATATTTGTGTGAAATTTGAGCACAATTAAAAAATAATTTCTCATGAAAATCTCAATTTTTCTCTTTTTTTCGTTAAAAAAACATACGCTCATCCAACAACGCGCTTGAAAAAAGCGTTTGCGAAGCTTCCTAGTGTAAAACATTGACAAGGTCGAACAATTATGAAAGGTTACAACGGCGGTTGATGCTCAGAGCACAATAGGGCCAGCATTGATGGTGAAAAATCGAGAATAAGATAAAAGAATAGATAATCGTCGAATAAAAAGGCGTGTTGTATAGTTAAACATGTCTGCATGAGAGTTCCCTTGTTGTCTACAGTCACATCACAATGTTATTAAAGGGTTCACCCTGCTGTTTGTATCACCTTTTGCGATGAGCCGAGGAGGAATGCTCCGGGCAAATTCTTCTCCGGGCCCAGACGTGATACAGTTATTAAAAAAAAAATATATATATAAATATGTTGTTTAATGAATGTTTGTTTAAACTCAATGCAATAGTATTTTATTTTCCACGTATGCGTCAGTTACTTCGGTAAATGTGTTGAAAAGACACATTCTAAGGACATAATGCATTTGGGTCATCTAGCTTATAAACCAATTTTATAGGCAAAAGTCAGGCGAATCGGAATTGATATGTTTAATGAAAGGCTGATTGAGTAATATTAGTATGTGAAAGATTTATAGCGATCAGTACAATAGCAGTAATGGATTACACCGATAATGCGGTAATGCGTCACCAAGATTCGATGGATGGCCTAAACACTGGCTCGCCAACTTGGATTATTGATGCATACCTTGTAATATTCCAGACAGTTACACCCTATACAACCTGTCAATCACGACCACTTTGCATACCAAAATGTAGATTTTCATTAGAATTGTATACATTGTATTGTAATCAAAATTAGTAATCAAAATGCATTAACTGTAATTTCGTAATTTCGATCAAAGAAGTAATGTACTTCAAATCAATTTTATTAAGTTTAACTAGGAACACTATAGGAATGTCAAAGTTTAAGACTTTGTTATCTCACTGAAATCGCAGATAGCTTGAAAAATAACATTCTTCTGGTCAAATGATTGGAAATTGAGTGACATCCTATAGACCAGCGGTTCTCAACCTTTTTTTTGCTGCGACACACAACTTGAGTACGTTCCCGTACGCGACTCACCTACGTAGGTGTACCCACATTTCAACGAAATAATATTTAACCGGCTTAAATGAACCTTACTTCATTATTAAATTTTACAAATAACAATACATCTAAAGTAATTTACCAATTTGTAACAATGTTATCAATGTATAAACGTCACATGCTTCCTCATCAGTGGGATACCTGGGAGTGGGACTGATGTAATTCACACATTATCTCAGTAACGAGGGCGAATGGTAAACATACTGACGTGCATCTCACTATCAACATCAAGGTGCCCCTCAAACTGTTCTTTGACTTGTTTGTTTTTAAAGTTGAGAAGCTGCCTTACACAGGTATGAAGTGGAGAAGCGTAGTAAGACACATCGCCTTGTTAACAATTGCAGGGTATTCATTTAAAGAGATCCAACATGAATCAAGAGAGATCTCTTCATATCTTGATTTTTGAGTTGTACCTATATGAAGTAACTACAATCAACTCTTCTTTTTCTGATACGTTAGATCTGACGCGTCGTGCTCAACAGAACTGCAAATGGAGAGATAACCCAATCTATTCCCTTTGTTTGAAATAAAAAAAAAGTATTTCTTCAAACCCTCCTGAAGGCAGGTCAAGTGTTGAATTATATCTTCCTGAACTGATCCTTGAAACTTACTTGCAGCATTCATTGCAGCTGGAAAAATTGACATACTGCCTTCCTTTATTGCTTATGTACAACACTATTTGTTTTTCAAAAAGCAAGATTAGTAAGGTAGCATCCAAAATGCATAGCGATAATTACTTTTTCACACACGCGCGCGCGACCCGGCACCTCCACCATTTGTATGAATGGGGCCAAATTTGCTTTATAGGCTACCCAACACCTCCACCATTTAAAAAAATATATAATTTACCAAATAGTAGACTCAAGTCAAAATTTCGGGTACTCGCATACCCCTAACTGTTACTCACTTTCAATTCACCCATAGAACTTTGGTGGTATATAGCGTTCATGTTAGTGGCATACATGAATAGACTTCAAAAAACAATAAATAAACAAAATACTTGCGACACACAGTAGTTTAGAATCACTGTCCTAGACGAATGTCTGAGTTTTGACAACAATTTTCAAGTTTTACTAGAGCAGGACGCCAGAGAGTCGGGGCTTATGCCAACATTTTCATGTTCTGCAAGTAGCAAAACGTCCATATGTCGCGAGTTTGGGATGCCTGGGTGTTTTTGCAACAGGAGGGCTGAGATGGTATCTCAACTACCCGTGGGAGAGGAACTCGGAAAGCTATGTCAAAAACAACCTATACTACGATTAGATTAAGAGGAGTTTCTGGTCAAAAGACCTTTGTCCTTGGGTAAAGGTAGGGACAGGAAGAGCCCTTCTCAAATAAATGTAGTATATTGCAAAAAACAAAATACCAAAATAGTAGGAGGAGCTAGAAAATAACCACGTGATATCGAAATCTTGGGGGTACGACGAGGTTTTTGGAAGACAGTCGTGGTTGGGACTCGGGACCGAGAGTCGTGTCGGGTGACCTGTGGGGTCGTATTTTTTTGGAGTCGTGTTGGGGGACTCGGAGGTACGAGATAGTTTTGGTTGGACCTGAGTGGTCGTTCGGTTTTGACCTGTGTGGTCGTATTGCTTTTTTGTGACCTTCGTGGTCATATTTTATCTAGTATTGTTTTGAGTGTTTTATTCACCAGCGTGTGAATCGCGTAATCAATTGTTGTATCCAGTTTTATTCGCCAGCGAGTAAATCTGCGACCAACATCGTTTATTGATAATTATTGATCCACTACATCAATAAGTTATTTTAAAGTTAAAAATTTGAATATATCTACGGCGTGGTGTACTATCAACGGTGTTATAAGAGACTGTGAGCGTAATCTCCGCTAGTAGTTATCATTGAAGAGTCTTCGTCGTCCCAATGCGAGTCAATCGAGCCCCAAAAATTAGTGAAATAACTGAGCAAGGAGGTCCAGTTCCCCCCAGCGGTAGGAGAGAACTTAAACATCACCATCCCCTGTTCCCCCCTCCCATCGATTTTTGTGCTACGAAAAGTGTTTTTTTTTCTTCTTTTATTTCTTAAATAATTCATAGCCGCACAGTTAGATTTCTACGGACAGCGTTTCCTGAACAATAAGATTGAGTACATGCCAAAGGCATTATAATATAAATTTTTAATCGATATTTTATTTTATTTGAGATGTATAATGCATAAATAACCGACGGATTTTGTCTCAGATTACAACCATTAACATGAGCTCATGATAGGTAGGAACCATTTAATGTTTCAATAGAGAAACCAGAACCAACCACTACGTATAATCTACTCAATGTAGCTAGTATAGTATGTACCTAGTATAGTTATTCCTTGTTGTTCCTATACTTGTATCTTAATTTTGATGATAATAACGTATTCACGGATCAGAGTATCCGGATCAGCTGTGACAGCCAGTACCAGGAATCATCACACCGTGGGGTTGTAAGTGGATGGTTTGACAGAATGTAGAGTTTGATTTTATTTTATCTTTTTAATAATTCAATTACTGATTAATTGTGGCACCCATTTTAATTTAGTCAAAACACTCTAATCTAGCATAACGATTCTTTTGTCTCCGACTGAGTGAAGCCAGGCAAATCTTGTAGTTATCTTCTTGTTGTCCAGAGTAGGTTAAAGAACAAGTTACTGGACGATTGTTCTTTGGTTGTCCCGAACAGTGTGTTTTTGTTTAATTAACTAGGATCAGAGACAATTAGTTGTTTTTTTAGATAGATTTAATTTAGTTGACAGGTTTTGCATACGTACGTCAGGGGTCTAGATACGTCACCTATTACATTGCCGCCATCAACGTGAGGCTTGATAAAAATTAGTAGTTGGTCGGAAAAGAGGAATCCCACCTATTACAACCTGGCAAATGTTGAGATGTGACGTTGGCGGAAGTTTGCCGTTCACCATTTCCTACGTCCCTAATCAGCGGTAGATTCAACAGAACTCAACATAATATATTCGTTCGCGTGTGTCACTGGCCTGTGTTTATCAGTTTATTTTGTGCAACACTCCAGTAATCACCATGCTTAAGGACAAGGAGGACTGATCGCATTTGTAGAGTCCACTTAAACCGGTCATTACGTCTAGATTAGTGAACCAATTGTCTAAATTAATTAAACTTACAGATAACTCATGTTAGATGGAGATTTATTTTCGCAATTTACAAAAAATTTGAAAACTTCAATTCTAAAAAATAGGTGTAAAAAAAAACTTTTTTGTGTGCCTGAATATAAAAAACAAGAAATTCCTCTCAATTGTGACATTCCAAATTTCATTGAAATATGAGGCCTTCGAAATCTCTGAATTTAGAACTGTCACGTTTTTGAGCGCAATCGAAAAAACATTTCTCATGATAATTGCAATTTTACGATTTTTTTTTGAAAATTATTTCGACTTAAAACACCTACATGCTTTATTCGATTGTAATAATTTTTCACAAAGCCTTAATTTTTAAAATTAATATATTCGTATGAAATTTGAGCGTAATCGAATAATTATTTCTTATGAAAATCGCAATTTTACGCTTTTTTCGTTTTTAAACAATAATTACGCTCATCCAACAACGCGCCTGAAAAAGCGTTTGCGAAGCTTCCTATTTGTAAAGTACATTCCTATTATTCATAATTTTATTACCGCCGATTGTATTGTTGTTTTGTTATTGATTTGGAACTCCTCTACAGATTAAGGTGGACATCTACAGGGATGTCGGCGTTCGACCACTCAAGATAATCACCTACCAGCAAGAAGCCTGTAAGTTGGTCATGGGTGCAAATGATATCTTTGTCGGACCCATCTTCGCGCCTGGAGCCATACCAAGACAGTGCCAGTTTAGCGTTGTAAGTTAAAATTGATATTTGATTTTATTATATGAAATATGACAATACTTCCTTATTTCATGAATCGGGAAACACTTAATTGTATTATTTGGGATACAATCTTGAAATCGTAAAGTGTTGTGTGTTTTGATGTTTTTGAATAATTAATTAAACTGATGAAACCACGCTCATCAGTGACGTTCCTGGCGTACATTAACTAGTGAGGCGAAATACAAAGTATCAATATTTATACAAGCTTGAGCGGGAAGGGGGGGGGGGGTCGGGGAAACTAGGGCAAAACTACAACAATACCCATTAATATACAAATATTAATATCGGACTTCTTGCGTCAACCAAACTTTCTGCTGTTTGTTCTAAATCGTGTTAAAGTAGTAGCTGGGTGTGTAAGGCCCCCATCCCCCGTCTGCATGTCAAAGGCCCATGAGAGCAAGAGTATCAGTATACCATGCACAGAACGTACGCGCACTTTGACTTGGCTCTCCCACTTTGGAAACCAGACCTCAGTCGCGCATCGAGAGAACCGAGAGCGCATGCGCGACGGAGACTCGGGTCGGGAGGAATTCACGAGCATTTCTTCAGCTCTATCGAGAGAACCGAGAGCGCATGCGCGACGGAGACTCGGGTCGGGAGGAATTCACGAGCATTTCTTCAGCTCTCAATGAAGTCGAAAAGCCATATTTTTTGGCGATGCTACCCCTCAGTTGCCTAAGTGTGCCAGCGACCACTGTCGCTCATTCCTAAGATAGGTAATAATTCATAAATATTGTTACGTAATCAACTTATTATTTATCTTTAAAATTGCGTGGTGTCGATAATGAGGTGACAACAAATCACTATATATAACAATAATTGAGCGAGCGTCTCCACTTGATTCTTATGGCTCGAATGTCTGGGTTTTTTTCTGTTACTGCTTCAGTGCAGGTCGCACCGTTTCTCTGATCGACCTGAAATTTTGCATACATGTATACCACCTATGCGGGTTGCTGTATAGTTTTTGTACAAAATCCGATCGTTGGTTATAAAAAATAAAAAAAATGTTCCGATCGTTATGAAATTTTGCAGGGTCAATAAGTACAAATTCTCTCCTATTTTACAAATTTTCAGCTAAATCGGTCAAGACCTTAAGTAGGCCTAGTGTAGATAGAAACTAGGAAAACGCTCAAGTCCCGTCACGTTGTTGAGCGAGCACCGGTACGTGCAACACGACCCGAGTATGACATTCCCATAATGTTACACACAAATAAGTCTTTTAGGTCTTGACCGATTTAGCTGAAAATTTCTAAAAAAGGAGAAAATGTTTACTTATTGACCCTGCAAAATTTCATAACGATCGAAAAATTTTTATTTTTGTATTTTTTTTTATTTTTTATAACCAACGACCGGATTTTGTTCAAAAACTATACAGCAACCCGCCTAGGTGGTATGTACATGTCTAAAAAATTCCAGCTCGATCAGAGAAACGGTGCGACCTGTATCGAAGCAGTAACAGAAAAAAAATAATAATAATAAAATAAAATAAAACAGACATTCGAGCCATAAGAGTCAAGTGGAGACGCTCGCTACGCTCGCTCAATTATATTTTAAAAGTAACGTTACCATGGCAACGAAAAGTCTTACTATGCACTGCCACCTAGAAGTAATCAAAATACTATCGAGGAAGCAGTGTATTATTTGTTATCAAAGAGTTAAAATAGTTTTCCCAAAGAAATGGTGTCTAGATGGCGGTGGATTTTATCCATTCTCTCCTATTTTACAAATTTTCAGCTAAATCGGTCAAGACCTTAAAGACTTATAGGTATGTAGCATTATGGGAATGTCGTACTCGGGTCGTGTTGCACGTACCGGTGCTCGCTCAACAACGCTACGGAACTTTAGCGTTTTCCTAGTAATGTCTTTATTGATAATAGAATATCAAAATTTAACAAAGTGCCAATACAATAATACCTGGAAATAACAAGTTAATTATTACACAATACACATGTGACATGAAGGTACATTAATAATATATTCATACAAAATTAAGAACAACAACCCATAAGTAGTAGTAACTACCACGTCAAACTTATATTAAAAGCCCTCCACATTTTCGCCTTAAAAACGCTTAGATTGTCCGAAAATGTCTATTTTCTCTATTTGCCTAGCTGACGTTATATTTATAAAATTAAAATAAGTTTGAAGCCAATGAAGCGCCAAGTGTTTTAAAATGTTAATCCTATTGTTAGGTACGTAAAAAGTTGTATGATTCCTCTTTTGTCTGGCAGGCACATTAAAGTTTAAAAGGCTTAGTTAAGGAGAATCAAATTCATTATTTACTTGCTTGTATAAAACACCAAGTTTAATTGGATGAGCGAAGCGAAGACTTCAATTTCACTGACCCCCAAAAAATTTAGCTCGTTTTTTTTTTTTCTGTCTTTGTTAACTCTCTATCAGGCAAACGGCATATCCGATCTTGATGAAAATTGGAGGGGACCTTCGAAATCTCTAGAGCTGTATTGTTTTTGGGTACAATCGAGGAAATATTTCTCATGAATATCGTACTTTTACGATTTTTTTTTCGATTTTTAGTGCGATATTTTCGTGACATTTGGGCCGATTTTGAACAAACGGGTGGGTTTTACAACGTTCATATTTCACATGGACATTAAGGTAATGGTGATGTATTGAATTTTGAAAGAAAAAGTTGAAAAAGTTAGCCAGAAACCATAGGAATAAAGGTTTTAATACGAGTTTTGTTTAGGTTTATAATAACAATTAACAAGTAACAATAGAAACTTTACATCAATCACCAACAATGCGTTCAAAAGGCACTTGTTAAGTAAATAGATCCCATGCAAACTGAAAAACTACCAAAAAAGCTCATCCATCAACGCGACGGGACTTTAGCGTTTTCCTAGTAGTTTACGTTTCTTGCACAATGTCGTCAAGTAGCTATCCTTACAGAGAGTTCAATAATCAATTCTGTGGTACACAACGTTAAAACGACAAAAAAATCACAACATCTTGAAAAACCTTTTTTGCACCTTCTCAATACTCTCAAGACTCCACACAGCGCTAGCGTACTCCACGTGTGGGCTTACAAGAGCCACGTGTACAATGCGCTTGTGGTTGACGCTTTAAAATGTTAAGACATTATTTGTGTCTTAAAAGATCAAGCATTTTATAAGCTGTAGGTGTAATAGAGTCCAAGCGAGATCTGAAAGACGTCAGAATTTACAATAATCCCAAGATCACAGATTGATTGTACTCTTTCCTAGGCCTTGCCATCAATCATCAAATTAAAAATATAAAATGTTTATTTTGTTAGTGAATGTTATTACACGACATTTCACAACATTCAAGATGAGTCTCCATTCAGTGCGCCAGGTAGAGAGCATATCAACATCTTTCTGCAGATCCACACAGTCTCGCACGCTGCCAACCGGACGGTATATATTTAAGTCGTCTGCGTACATGAGACATTTAGACAACTTAAAGCATGTCGTGATATCGTTAACATACAGAGTTCAAAGGAGTGGACCGAGGATCAAGCCCTGGGGAACTCCAGATGAGATAGTTTCTTCCCTAGATGAACCACCATCAATAACAACTGATTGTTTGAGCCCGCACAAATAACTTGTCAAAACGTCAAAAAGAGGACCACAATCGTCATACCCCTTGATCTTATGAAGCAGGAGAGCGTGGTCAACACTATCAAATGCTTTTTTTATATCCGTATAAATAGAGTCAACTTGCATTTTGTTATTGATGCTAAAGGCTTAACCATTGGTGTACTCTATCAAGTTCGTCACCGTGGATCGTCGCTTGACAAAACCATGCTGCTCCAATGCTATGCTTTGATACGGTACTATGCAAGGCCTGATGTTTGATCTTCTCGTATTCTTTAGACATCACAGACAACAACGAAATAGGGCAATAGTTGCAGACCTTGTACCGACTACCTTTTTCAAGACCGGTGTAATCTAGGTTTAAATCCTTGTTATTTCTTTTTTTTTTTTTGTTGTTCTTTTTAAATAATTATTATTTTCCTACACAAGTAGGCCCACTCAAGTCCATTGCTATAAAAAAATTCGTGAACCAATTATAATGATACTCACACCTTGGCTATCGATGGGTCTCTGCTTACTCTTAATATGCTCCTCATTGCTTTGTTATATCTTCTGTATTATATCGATTTCAAACCCCAGACTGGGCACGGGTAGAATTGGACAAGAGCATGGCTCTGCTAATCGTACAAGGCGATTCAAGAGAAAAGTTTACCTCGCAAACATCAGCTAGTAAAAAGTAAAAAAAAAACACCCCGAACCTAGTGGCGAGCTCTGGCGCTCGTTGTCGGGGATCTTCACCCTTCCCCTTGACAACCTCCCAGACGACGACGACGACAATGACAACACGGAAGATGGCACAGACGAAGACGACCATGACGTGGGGGAACCACAAACCCCTGCCCTCCCCATAACCTCCCTTTTCTTCTGTTCTTTGCCTGAGCCCGGCCTGATTTCGTCACAGACCACTGCCCCTCCACCCCCCCGACCCGACCACGACCAAGCTCCCGGCCCGGCCTGTTGCTTATGGCTGATTCTTACCAGCACAGGCATGCCGACCCCGCGTTTTTTCCGCGTCACCCCTTACGTTTTAGCCCTTTGGAAAAGATATATATAGTTATAAACTAACTAATAAACTACATTATCACAGGAGGCGCAATAAGAATAAAAATAATAATAAATAAATAAAAACACCAACATCGATTTCACTGTTATTTAGCACAAAGAGTACATAACTACTAAAATATATAAGAAGAGCAACTATAGCTTCATAAATAATAATTTTTGACCTAAAAGGCAAGTTTCCTTCAGTGGATCGTATTCATTGCAAAGCTATTCCTATAAGAGTGTTTGCTATTTATATCCTATTAGGCTATTACGGCTTCAAGCGTGAACCATGTCTGCCTTCAAGGATGCAAGGCGACCTACCGCAAGCCTGCGAGTCATAGAGAGACCGAGAACAGACTCGCGCTTCGTCGTGCCAGCCGCGGAAAGGTGCGGGGAAGCGATGTCTTGCCCTAAAATTTCGATTTTTATCAGAAATATTTTTTCGATGTACCCAAAATCGTGACATATCTTAGTTTAATAAATTAAAACAATCCAATAATATTTTATAAAGTACTAAGTAGTAGTTTACCTGGTCGAGTCCCAAATTACACGAAAATATTTTTCTAGAAATAAAATAAAAATATTCGAAAATACGGATATAAGAAATATTTCTTCGATTTTAGCCAAAAACGTGGCAGGTGTAAGATTAAAAATAATAGTGAAAAGCGTCATACGATTTGTCTTAAAATATTTGAAATCATGATGTTCTTGCCATTGATATTCATAATTCCTTTCTAAAACCGGACATTTTATGTTGCAGCATAACCGCACTTTCCACATGGACTACGATGCGCATGGAGACACGATGGGGGCAGATCACTATAGAGGCAACTTCATTGTGGAGATCAGGATTTATGATGGACAGGAATTGGTTTTCTGCATCATGATCCACGGCATCGGCAAGAAGGATCTTCTGAATTAGTCAGATTTAATCAACTTTGTTTCACTGATCAATTACCACTTCACATTATGGAGACCAATTCGGGGTTTTGTGATAGAAGCATGACATTTTGACCAAATACTCAGAAAAAAAGCCGAGCTCAAAAAGAAAAGGAGGCCAAAAGATTTCCAAACCGTTTGGCCTCTAGGGGTGTCCGATGCGAGAGCACATATATTTTTAAAACTGAATCAAAATGCTTTTACCCCATTCATTTTATAAAAAAAAAAAGTAATCTTATGTTAGGAAAAGTATTTTCCTAATATTAAATATATTTTGTTTTATTGTTGTTATTGCTAGAAATCATACAGTATTGACCTTTGACCTGATTTCTCCAATGTAGTTTTACATTTTTTTTCAGACAGGTATTTTTAACCAATTTGTCTTTGGAAGCATAACATAATGCTTACACCATGCTTTTAAACAGTGAGACCTTATCTTAATGGTGAGACTAATAATTGTTATTTTCAATCGTCACGTGATAACGAGTATGTGGCTGTTATTTGACCCTTGACCTGATTACAGTTTATTGTTAAATATACACCGAAACCCGGCTTGTGATTAAAAGGTAATTACTAATTAGCGATGATTCCGTATTTTATGGTTGTTCATGCATCACATTAGCTGTTGTTCTTTCCTTTTTCCCACAGCCCTCTTATTACGCACTCAACTTCATTTGGTGCTTAGAGTGATACTGTTTTGTTTTGTTAACAATGTATTTTCTCACATTATAATTCTTTTTTGGCCTTCGAATGGCATGTTGTGTAAATTTATCTTCTTTCTCAAAGTCGATATTAAAATAGTGTTTTAACCTGTGTTTCGTAATTTGTATATTGTGTATTCGTGGTTCCCTGTGCCAGGCCTATTACTACAATCCATTCATTGCTAATTTAGCTGGTCCCCGAAGAGTTCATTTATCACCACATTCTATCATCCTAACATTCATACTTTTATCCGTGAGCGTACATTATTGGTCCTCACCGGGCCCAATGCACAATTCACTTATATCCAAGTGGAAAATCATTGAACGGTTCTCGCAAATACCTAATCGTCTCGTTGGCGATTACACAAGGCAGTTCTTGACGCCAAATTCTACCGGCGCAGTTTCATGCATTCTGCTCTTCTCATAGGCCCAAGCTGCAGTTCGAAGCCAGCAAGACGCCTAGGCTTACCCAGTGGCGGATGAGCATTCATCCAGTCACAGTTGGCACATTATAATATATTTATTTATTTTTATTTATTTATTTATTTATTTATTTATATAAGAGTCTCGTACAGCACAAGTACCATTTTACATAGACAATCCTAAAAAATATATAAATAAGTAAAAATTAAAATTACATTAATAAACCTACAAATTAACAAATAATTAAAAAATATTGATGTATAATAAACAAATATATCAAAATTATAAGTGCAACAAACATAAGAGTAAATAATGTTTGAAAGAGTAGAGGGGAAATGCTAATGACCTTCAACTGCAGTCCAATCACGCATTGATTTTTTGAAAGTATTAAAATCAGAGAATATGTCGAACTTTGGTAAATTAGATAAATTATTGTAAACGGAAGGTAAACGAAAGGTGATTGATCTACGGGTAATAGAAAGTCTAGGTCTAGCTACATGGAAAACGTGCGTAAGCCTAGTAAAGCGGGATGGAACATGGAGTGGAAACATGGAGACATTAGATTTTAAATGTTAAATGGATATTAGAATTTTATAGAATATAAGCTATATTCTATATTCTGTTTTATCTTATTACTCTTATTTTGTTAATTTTGTATTCCTTCCATTATGCAAGCGCAAGTGAGAACTGATTTAATCAAACGACCTGGCATAATCAAAGCCAGTCTTACATGGCGATGTCAATAATCTCTCAAAGCTATATGCAATCAGAGTTAGGTCTGAAACTCTTGTTTAATTGGGAATCATGTTGAAGAAATCCAATCGCGTAATTACAATATATTTTACCCAAATTAACAAATTGTCTTAAATTGAATAGTTACAGAAACATGTTGTGTGAAGTAGCAAAATGCATCATTTAACTTGTTTATATCAATCATAAAGATTTTGTAATAAGAATTTCGAATATCACTGGCTCCAGGCTAAGTTTTTAGTATTTAACAATTAATTGATTAATTAAATTTATTACTTAATTGCGTCTAAAAATTTCAAAATGAAGATAAATTTGTAATGTTTTTGTATCAAATGAAAGCATTTGTCGCCAACATAAGGGAAAAAAATACATTAAAAAAATATTTTGAAATTTATATACGTTAAAGTTAAATATGTTAATTTTGTGATTTTATAGTTTTTGAACCAAAAGATAAATTTTAAGGTAAAATTTTTTCTAACCAATGATAACACAGTGTTAATAAAAGGGCTGGTAGCTATAATTAATGTATCTATTTTCAATTTTCAATAATAGTAATTACAATATATTTTACACAAATTAACAAATTTTCTTAAATTGAATAGTTACAGAAATAAGTTGTGTGACAGCAAAATGCATCATTTGACTTGTTTACATCAATCCTAAAGATTTTGTCATAACAATTTCGAAAATCACTGGCTACAGGCTGAGTTTTGAGTATTTAACTATGAATTGATTAATTTAACTAGGGAAACGCCAAAGTCGTTGTTAAACGAGTGAGTGAGCGCCATGTGTACAGTACCCGGTATCATTCGCCATACTGGGCTAGATCCAGCCTTGGGTATATAGGAGGAAATGGAATGTTCCCGGGTACTCAACAATTGGCTCACTCACTCGTTTAACAACGACTTTGGCGTTTCCCTAGTTATTTAAATTGAACATTTAAAATGCGAATCGTGTTCGAAACGCTTTAGCGTGAAACATTAACAAATTTCCAAGGTAAAACAAAATCACCTAATTTTTATTTCCCATTTAACATCCTTCAAAAATAATATGTGGGTGTAAAACTATAAAAAAGTTCTAACTAATGAGCATCGAACCCCAACCCTCCGTGCGGTAGTCTAAATGCTTACCATTATGCCATGCAAGCCACGTAGTTATCGTCCCGCTAGCTGCTACTAAACAAATGCTATCGATATTTTAAAAATCACTTTTTTATTTATTGTAGGATTAAATCGCAATGGATCTAGCTGATTTTGTTAGCAGTTCTCAATAAACTCGTACTGGATGTCTGTTTAAAATTTCAGCGCAATCTGTTCAGCGGTTCAGCTGATTTTCGACGTACAGACAGACAGACAGAATCACAGAATGAGAACCGTTCGAGTTGAATGGAGACACTCGGTCGCTCCGCTCCCTCGTTTAATTAATTACTTAATTGGTCCAAAAATTTCAAAGTGAAGATAAATTTTTCATGTTTAGTATCAAGTGAAAGCATTTGTCACCAACAAGCACTAACAACCAACATGCATAAGAGCTATTTTTCTCTGGGTGAAGCGAAATTGAAGTCTTCGTTTGGCGCATGCAACTATCCCCCGCTTGATGATATTACTTTATACCACTATATAATAGCGAATGTTGACGCATAATACTCAAAACTCAGCCTGGAGCCAGTGATTTTCGAAATTCTTATTACAAAATCTTTACGATTGATATAAACAAATCAAATGATACATTTTGCTACGTCACACAACATGTTCCTGTAACTTTTCAATTTAAGAAAATTTATTCATTTGTGTAAAATATATTGTAATTACTTTTATTGAAAATTGAAAAATGAAACGATAATTAAAGTTACCAGTTTTTTTATGAACACTGTGTTTTCATGGGTTAGAAGAAATTTTACTTTAAAGTTAATCCTTTGGTTCAAAAACTAAAAAATCAGAAAATCAACATATTTAACTATAAAAATATTTAAATATATTTTTTTTATTTTTTAATGTTGGTGAAAAATGCTTTCAATAGATACCAAGCACTACCAATTTGTCTTCAATTTGAAATTTTTGGACTAAATTAACTAATTCATGTTAATTAATCAATTAATAGTTAAATTCTTGACACTCAACTTGGAGACAGTTATTTTCTAATTTCTCGTTACAAAAGCTTTCAAATTGCTAAATTTTAAAGTTATTATCATATTATGTACTATAGTTAGAAAATTAGACGTCTTTACGCTTTATTGTAATTTGTGTTAAATATAATGTAATTACTATTATTGAAAGTTGAAAAACAATATATTATAGTTACCAGCTATTTTGTAAACACTGTTAGAACACACTTCTTAGAATAAATTTTACTTTAACGTTGATCTTTTAGTTCAAGAACTAAAAAATCAGCAATATCAACATATTTAACTATAATATATATGTATATTGTATATTTCAAAATATTTTTCAATCTATTTTTTTATAAAGGTGGAAAATGCTCTTGATTAATACCAAACATGACAAATTTATTCACACTTCGTGTCACATAAATTCGTGTCACATAATTAACGAATTAATTTCAATTATATAATTAATAGTCAAACACCCCATCCTGGAGCCAGTTATTTTCGAATTTCTCATTACAAAATCTATACTATTGCAAATTTTTACGCTGGTATCACATTTTGCACTATAGTTTCTTTATTCATCTTTATTTATTCAGTATACGTCTTGATTCCACTATGTAATCAAATAGTGAAAATATAATGGAAAAAAATACAAGGCAAATGCTGGGATCACCCCTAAATATTTCTCGCCCCCACCCATAATTCGAAGAAAGATACGTTATGTCACTATCTTACGCTCGCACACTCAATGGCACTCAGTTTGTGCTTGCACTTTCTTGTGGCCAGTGTGGCTGTGTCTCTGTTTCGTCTCGTCGCCTCTTTGGACACAACTTTGGAATGCACCAGGTCCTTGTCAGTTCTTGGTCAATATGTCGAACTCTGGGATGCTGTTCTTGTGTTCCACACCGCTGGTAAGTTGGACAGTTAATCTCGGCGTCAACAAGAGCTGTTACACACAACTAAGGAGCCGACAACTTTATTGAGCACTGTGCTCGAGCACTCGCTGCTACTGGTAGTGTCCTTCACCCAGTAGTACAAAGTCAACGTACCCGAAGCAGACGACTTCACATCTCAGTGTGTCTCAGCAACAGGGGATTCCATCATGCGTCAAGTGCGCAGGAAGTCATTTCCTTCACAAGTGTCGTCACTTTCTTAACAACAACGTACTCGACCGTCATTCATTTGAAAATAGCTCATTGTGTGCATTGCTGCATTTCAATGAACCAGTGTCAGGGGAACAAAAAGATGAGGTCATGTCTACGGAGTCTACTGACTTCTCCTCCCATTTTCAACGGAATCAATTTCCTCATCGGTGCTTGCTTCACAGCCATAATCAATGTGCGGGATATACAAGGTGTAAGCAAACCATTACGAGCGTTGTTGGATTCAACATCTGAGGCTAGTTTTGTTACAGAAAACTGTGTTCCAAAGCTTGGATTGCGAGCACAGTTGACTCATGTGTGTGTCTAGTTGGACTAGTAGTTATAGGTAGCGTAGTAGTTTGCCTAGTAGTGAGACTAGTAGTTAGCCTTGTAGTAGGTAGCTTAGTAGTTGTAGATAGAGACTTGTAGATAGACTAGTAGTTAGTCTAGTATTTAACCTAGTGGTTAGACTAGTAGTTAACCTAGTTGTTAGATTAGTAGTTAGCCTAGAAGTTAGCCTAGTATTTAACCTAGGAGTTAGACTAGTAGTTAGACTAGATGCAGTATGTAGCCCAGTAGCAGTAGAAGTTAGCATTGTAGTTAGCCTAGTAGTTAGACTAGTAGTAGAAGGTAGCCTAGTAGTAATTTAGTTAAGACTAGTAGTAAGAATAGTAGTTGGACTAGTAGTAGAGGGTAGCCTAGTAGTAGTAGTAAGCAAGTAGTAGACTAGTAGTTAGACTAGTAGTTGGACTAGTAGTAGAAGGTAGCCTAGAAGTAGTAGTAAGCCAAGTAGTAGACTAGAAGTTAGACTAGTAGTTGGACAAGTAGTAGAAGGTAGCCTAGAAGTAGTAGTAAGCCAAGTAGTTTAGACTAGAAGTTAGACTAGTAGTTGGACTAGTAGTAGAAGGTAACCTAGTAGTAGTAGTAAGCCAAGTAGTAGACTAGAAGTTAGACTAGTAGTTGGACAAGTAGTAGAAGGTAGCCTAGAAGTAGTAGTAAGCCAAGTAGTAGACTAGTAGTTAGACTAGTAGTTGGACAAGTAGTAGAAGGTAGCCTAGAAGTAGTAGTAAGCCAAGTAGTAGACTAGTAGTTAGACTAGTAGTTGGACTAGTAGTAGAAAGTAGCCTAGAAGTAGTAGTAAGCCAAGTAGTAAAGACTAGTAGTTAGACTAGTAGTTGGACAAGTAGTAGAAAGTAGCCTAGAAGTAGTAGTAACCCAAGTAGTAGACTAGAAGTTAGACTAGTAGTTGGACAAGTAGTAGAAGGTAGCCTAGAAGTAGTAGTAAGCCAAGTAGTAGACTAGAAGTTAGACTAGTAGTTGGACAAGTAGTAGAAGGTAGCCTAGAAGTAGTAGTAAGCCTAGTTGTAAGACTAGTAGTAAGCCAAGTAGTAGACTAGAAGTTAGACTAGTAGTTGGACAAGTAGTAGAAGGTAGCCTAGAAGTAGTAGTAAGCCAAGTAGTAAAGACTAGTAGTTAGACTAGTAGTTGGACAAGTAGTAGAAGGTAGCCTAGTAAGTAGTAAGCCAAGTAGTTAAGACTAGTAGTTAGACTAGTAGTTGGACTAGTAGTAGAAGGTAGCCTAGAAGTAGTAGTAAGCCAAGTAGTAGACTAGTAGTTAGACTAGTAGTTGGACAAGTAGTAGAAGGTAGCCTAGAAGTAGTAGTAAGCCAAGTAGTAGACTAGAAGTTAGACTAGTAGTTGGACAAGTAGTAGAAGGTAGCCTAGAAGTAGTAGTAAGCCAAAAGTAGTAGACTAGAAGTTAGACTAGTAGTTGGACAAGTAGTAGAAGGTAGCCTAGAAGTAGTAGTAAGCCAAGTAGTAGACTAGAAGTTAGACTAGTAGTTAGACAAGTAGTAAAAGGTAGCCTAGAAGTAGTAGTAAGCCAAGTAGTAGACTAGAAGTTAGACTAGTAGTTGGACAAGTAGTAGAAGGTAGCCTAGAAGTAGTAGTAAGCCAAGTAGTAGACTAGAAGTTAGACTAGTAGTTGGACAAGTAGTAGAAGGTAGCCTAGAAGTATTAGTAAGCCTAGTAGTTAAGCCTAGTAGTAAGAATAGAAGTTAGGACTAGTAGAAGTAGGTAGCCTAGTAGTAGTAGTAAGCCTAGTAGTAGTAGTAAGCCTAGTAGTTAAGACTAGTAGTTAGACTAGTAGTAGAAGGTAGGCTAGTAGTAGTAGTAATCCTAGTATTTAAGACTAGAAGTTAGACTAGTAGTTGGACTAGTAGTAGAAGGTAGGCTAGTAGTAGTAGTAAGCCTAGTATTTAAGATTAGTAGTTAGACTAGTAGTTGGACTAGTAGTAGAAGGTAGCCTAGTAGTAGTAGTAAGCCAAGTAGTTAAGACAAGTAGTTAGACTAGTAGTTGGACTAGTAGTTGGACTAGTAGTTGGACTAGTAGTAGAAGGTAGCCTAGTAGTAGTAGTAAGCCTAGAAATTAAGACTAGTAGTTAGACTAGTAGTAGTAGGTAGCCTAGTAGCAGTAGTAATTAGCATAATAGTTAGACTAGCAGTTAGATTAGTAGTTAGACTAGTAGTAAAAGGTAGCCTAGTAGTAGTAATTCTTTTTTCTAGTAGTTAGCGGGCAGCAGGCAAACGTGGTTAATTAGTTCTCATATCAATCTTATCATTGACACCATGACCTATGTGACCTTCACCTCGCGCAACCGAGGACATTGATCTTGTGTTGAACTTTGCTCCTGAGTCGACTCGACGAGCGTGGATTGGCCTTATTGCAACACGCCATAGCTGGACCGTGTGTTGGGTGTTGCTATTGGACATCGGACATCTGTTTGTCTTTTGCTTTCAAGTCCACAGACGTGGTGTTGCTCACGGCTGGTCGTATAAAGCGACGCCTGTTATCTCTCCCATCATTCTCAGCACAGAGCTTCGTCGTCTTACATTATATATTATCTTATTACTCTATCAACAATGTCCACGATGGTGTTCGCCCTACTTTTGGTGGCAGGACCCCAGGTCGCCCGTGAGTTACTCTTACTGCATTAATTTTAAGGCTCTGAATGGTATAAAATTTATTAACACTTCACCTAGTGTTTTCTCGAGGAACAAAATCGAAAATCAAAACCTAATTTATCATTTTTACATTTTCTATAAATTTGTTACATAAATTTAAATTGTGTGATTTCTATTTTGACTTCAATGTATGTGTTGTATTGAAGTTTCATTATTTTCAGGAACCCATCAATTATATGTCAATATATAACATATTGTTTTTGAAAAATATTTTTAAAAGAATAGTATAATGTTTTAGAATGGCAGGTTTATCAGCACAGGCCCAATGCAAGAACATTTTGTTTTCCTGTTGTGTTGTTGCACAAAGCTGTCTTATGTTTAGACTACCATCTGGGAAACCTGACACCTGGGTTCAAACCCCGCTCTAGTTGTATATTATTGTAGCTTTAGAATTGTGTAAACTGTGTGTCTAGAATTAATCCCTCGTTGTATCTGCTGAAGGTAAATTATATCATTTTTAATGTATCGGTGGTCTGTGCAAAGGCATCAGATTCCTGGCAGTGCTGTATCATGTATTCAAAATTCATAATAATTGCAACATTTAAGAAGAATGTTAGATGCAGGATCGGTTGGGCAGTTTTTATATGTCCGCCCGGCCAGTGGGGTATCCTGGTTCAATTAAGTGTGTGTGAGTGTGTGGACAAACATCTGTCTCACAATCTCTGATGTATTGTCTCCAGGTGTCGCGCCCTTCAACCTCATTATCAGGCCAGACCACGTGCGTGTTACCCTGAACGCCCAGACTGTCTCATTCACCTGCTCAGCTGACGTGGCCCTCGTCGGGTGTCAGGTCAGGTGGTGGGGCCATCTAACCAGGGCAGGTCCGCTGCTGGAGCTGAGCCGGGGTCTTAGTCCCCAAGATGACCTTTCCCAAAACCGGACAGAAGCAAACCGGTACAGCTACAGGGGCCGGGGTGGGGGGCCGGGGACTGCGGGGTCTCGCTGCGGGGGGCGGGCTGGAAGACCCTGGGCCCGATTGACTGTTTAAGGGGAGTTGAAACGTTTTCAAAAAGTATAGTATCTGTTACAACATGGATTGAGAAGGTTAACCCCCCCCCACAACCTTAAACGGAAAAAACAAAAAACCCGCCCCGTCACAGTAGAGAAGGTATCGGGCGTCAAGGGGAAAAACGTGGAAATTTGAGGTTTCAAAACGTTTAGTTAGTTGTGGGTCGAGGGTCTTGGGGGGCAGAGCCAGGGCCCCAGGCGGGAGTTAAATATTTTTCGGAAAATATTATAAATATTATCCAGAAAATTTAGCCGCGGTCTTTTTAACCATTTCCCACTCGAAACTGAATTTTAAGCGACATCGGGCGTGGTGGGGGGCGAGTGGGTCGCCGCTCTGCCCGAAACACACGTATATCCCTGGCTAGAGCAGACTGGGGTTTCGAAGCTTGGGAAGCTTCTTTTTCCTTGGGGCCCGTCTGCTCGGCGGGGGTTAGGGGGGAAAAAACCTATAGACTGTCAAAAGACCCCGCCCTTGGGAGGGGGACGTAAAGCCGTTGGCCCCCTTGGTACTTTTCGGTAGGGAGGCTATATCCCGGTCCCGGGGTTCCCCTCCTCCTTTCTAAAAATTTTGCCTAGGGGCTACATTCCCTGTTGCAAATAAAAATAAAAAAAAATACAATTCCCGGGACTGGGTCTCGAACACAAAAGTTAAACGAAAAAAAGTTTTTTTCGAAACGGGTAAAAACAGGTTGAAAAATTTTAACTGTTTGTGTCACACACCCTGAAGGGGGTTTTTTTAGGTACGGGATCATCGTTTGAAAAACGATGGGTTCCCCAAATTTTGCTCTAGGACAAAACCCATGATTTCCCTTGGTAAAAACCCCGGTTTTAGACCTGCTAAACCGAATGGTCCCAATAAAAAAAAAAATTCTCCTTCTTTTTGGTCGTAATCAGAAAAAGATAATTAGGGAAAAAAAAATTGTTTTGGTTCTTTTTTGTTTTTTAAATTAGGGTAAAAACCTTTTTTACAATGTCAAAGTAGGGTTTTTGTCCTAGAGCAAAACATTGACACCATAGTTTAAGACCCTCGATCCCGTACCAAAAAAACCTCGGTCGCAGGTATCTTTGGGGGGGGGGGGGGGGTGGCGAACGAATAGTGAGAATTTGGGGAAATTGGGACCCGTTTGGACCCGTCTTAATCAGTTTTAGAGAAAGATTTTTTTCCCGTTTCAAATAGCTTTTCCCATGTCTTTTGGGCTAGATTTTTTATGTATATTTCGCCTGTATAACCTGAACTTGGCGAGATTTTCCCCACACACAACATCTGCAGAGTCCCCCCTTGGCTCGGAACTTTTGGTTGTTTTTTTTTAAACCAGAATGTGAGCAAACAAAAATGTTCAAACTTGACTCTGATTCAACAAGAAGGGTTTTCCCGGTCCCAAAGGGGTTTGGTGGAGTTGAACAATAGCGGCCTTGACCCGGGCGAGTTGAGGACAACAAACGGAATGTGTTCTCTCCGTTACAGACTTGCCCCGTCCCTAAAAACGGAACCCAGTGAGCTGGCGCCCCCCGGGGGGGGAGGTAGGTTCAGCTGAAAGGGGGGGGAGCCCCAAGTTACTGATCTTCTACCCGCCTAGCGTGAAGTGGTCCCACTTCTCCGGGGAGCCGGGTCTCCTCAGCAACAGTTGGGATCTTACTCGGGGCCGGACTGCAGAGCGGAGGTGTGGCCCCACGCTTACCAACATCAGTGAGGCGAACAACGGACCGGGTCAGGGGTGTTATCTATTTCACACAAAAAGGAAGACCACAGATACACTGCGCTCGTCGTGGCGCGTGAGTCAAGGTGTTTTACTTATTAGGCTTAACCAGATTTACTTGGTCCCACGTTATCATTGTTTTTACTTCATTCCTTGTTAAATATTTGCAAGGAAAGTAAATAAGTTGTAAAGTTTATTTTGTTTACGTCTCTTGAGGCAGCATCACCGGGAGCAGAAACCTATTAGGGGTTTTAGTATTATTAAAACATTTTTCTAATTATATTTTTGTCAAGACTATAAAACGCTTTTAAACAGGTATTGCAAGATGATCAGGCGAGCCAAGTTAGAGGGGGCGAAGTAAAATTTGTCAAACATCTATTGCACTGAATGAGTCTCAAACGTAGAAGTTGAATCGTAAAAATTATTTTTTCAAAACTGGTAAACCGGGTTCAAACTTACACCAGTTTTACCTTATATTTTACCCTTCGTGTCACAAACCCCATCCGAGTTGTTTTGGATACGGAATTGACCGCCTAAACACGCTAGTGTCAACCAGTAAATGCTGGGTCAAAACCTCTTCATTTTGCAAGATAAAATCAGTTTTTGCCGGTTTTTACAATAAAATGTCCGATTGAAAATCTTTTTCTCGACATCTCAAGCGCGATGAGTGTAAATGGGTTAGAAAAAATAATGAGAAAAAATTATTTGGTTTACTTTTGGCATAGAAATGCGTTTTTTATCCCAAAGGGTTTTTACACTTGACGTCATTTACTGCCAGCTATGCTAGTATTTGGACGGAATCGTTTGGCCGAACACGATGGGTGTACCCATTTGCGGCTGCTACAAATCTTATATTTTGTAGGCTTAGAAACCTTTATTTTGATAAAAATTTTATTATAATATATTATAACTTAATCTAGTGCACCCGAACATACAAATACCCCACCCATAGCTTTACACTCAACTTCCTTCACACTCCTGAAACTAGGCCCTACTATATAGTTTCATGAATATAATTTAATATACAATAAACAATTCAATACAAAAATAAGTATTATGTATAGAAATAGAAGGGAAGATATTATGAAACGTATATTTTAATGTATATTTAAAAAAAATTGTTAAAAAATTATGTATTACTCTTAACCATAAAGGGTAGGCTATTCACTTTCTCTAAAAATAGTTATACTTGTGCAATGTACCAGTCAAGGCGAATAAAAGTTATTTTTATTATTATTATTATATTATATTATTATTATTATTATTATTATTATTATTATTATTATTATATTATTATTATTATTATTATTTTTATTATTATTATTATTTATATATATATATATATTATTTACACGTGACATAAATTGCAACTGTGATCAAGTGATTGAGTCGGTGTACAGTCACGTGTATTTGGAATCGAAGTTGATCAGTGCTTTCTTGGGACAAACATATTAGTAGATTATGCAACAGGATTCGACCGTGCGCAGCACAACTGTACCATTTAAAAAATATTGTCCCATATAGTTTACTTCGTATGGTTTATATCGCAATGGTTGAGTCAATCATCTCGTATGCACTGTTGGCCTGGGGAAATGCCTCTCATATGTATATTAATCAAATAGAAAGTTTACAGAAATATATATTAAAAACAATTCTACCCAATCATATAACAGATCATTGTTCGTCAAACGAGTTATTCAAAATATCTGATTTGCTTCCCGTAAATGTTATGTATATATATAAGTTAATAACTAAATTTTATTATAATGATGAACACAAAATTAAAATTGACCATACCATATATACAAGAGCGCAAGCCGCAAATGACTACAGAGTTCCTTTGACAGCAAATAAATATGGTGAGCGATCTCTGCAGGTTAGTGTGCCGCAGAGTTTTAATCTCTTGCCGCCGAAATTAAAAGAATTGGATAGGTTGAGCCAAGTCAAGATAAGAGTTAAAGAGTTTCTTTTGTCCAATTTAATGTAGAATTTGTTACATTATTTTTCGTTTCCCTTTTTATTCCAGAGCTCTTTTTGTATGAGTAACTGTTCATTTTATTTTTGTGTTTTGTTATTCAAATTTGAATTGTTTAATAAGTTTTTATAATTTATATTGTTAAACATTATGTAGGAATTAGCCATGGAATCTGCATTCCGTATCTAGCATGTAACTTAATAGTATGTAATAATTATTTTCATAAGAATATAACCCACAGACAAGCTTATCAAAGCTTTGTGGGCAATCGAATAAAATTGTAATTATTAATTCTGTAAGAAAACTTTATTGCTAATAAAAAAAAAAAAAAAAAAAAAAAAAATATTATTATTATTATTATTATTATTATTATTATTATTGTTTGTTTTGACCTCACAAGAGCTCAATTCAATGCTTACTTAGGCCTATAGATGTCAATGTAGTTAGTTAGTAATTTAATGTTGTTTTAGGGCACTCCATTAACTAACTTACTAACTACATTGACATCTATAGGCCTTAATTAGCAAACACTTGAGCTCTTGGGGGGTCAGAACCAACAATAATAAAGTTTGATGTAGCGTTAGCATTCAGAACATGTTATCAATCACGTTCAGCCTTTGTTCTGAAGAAATAATACCTTTAAAAATATGTTTCAAACCGGCGTCCCATCTAATTTTATTGTACCTTGTTGCATACTCTGCAGATCGCCACATTGTACCTTGAAAACACAATGAAGTTGCTACTTTCACATCTTTCACACCATCCACAGACAAAAATTATTTCAGTTTTGACATATGCGATTATTAAAGCAATGCAAAGCAAATGACCAATTACATGTTTGCACTAAAGTAACATGCGCTGACAGGTCCTACACTACATGTTTGTACCCCCCCCCCACCCCCACCCTCTATCAATCCTAATCAGTAAAAAAATATTTAACTCGTAGGCGAACATGCGACATCTGCAGGTAGACACCGCACTGAGCTTGTAATTAACTCTATTATAAAACCAAGTCCTCCCTCTAATCGTCCTTTAATCGTGGGCCCTGTGTTTGATTCCCTCCAGCAGCTCGCTAGTCCGGCCGAATCCCAGCCACCTGTGAGTTGTAGGAGAATCGCCCTGTTGCCTCAGTGTTTGATCTCAGTCATGCCATGTGTTGCTTCAGGTCGCCCCACTGCACCAACTCTACGCCTGGTCTACTTGGGAGACAACGTCACGGCCACCTGTGACGTGCAGGAGAGTCGCCCTATTGCCAACATGTCCTGGGTCCTGGGCAACGCTGTCATCCTCAAGGACGTTATCACTCACGCCACAGCTCAGGACGAGTGGATGTGGCACTGGACGACGGGGGCTATCAAGCAGACTCTCACACTACAGCTGCAGACCCAACACAACGGCAAGGTCTTAAAATGCGTGGTCTCCCACGTCGCATTGGCCCAGCCACTGGTTGTCAGGGAAATGATACGGTTTACAGGTACAAGCAGGATCATTCCAACTCATTCAAAGTAGACTGCAAAAACTTTCTCTTGAGGTATTTATTAAATCGGGATCAAGGCCTGTTTGTCTTGATGGTTTATAGGTTCATCAACATAAGCGCCTCCACCACAAAACATTTTTTAATTTTTGAGCACTGCTGTATTCACAACGATTTTGTAAAAAAAAACACTTGTTTTCGTTATTTATACTGAGTGTGTCAGTATCGTCCCTAGCGAGCTTCCCTTCCCTTGCTTATACGGACATTTGCACATTTGGTGGAGGAGAACTAAACTTGGGCCATTCACAGAGAACCATGGCTCCTGTGCCCTTGCTGAACTCCCAGCCTGTTCTGATATCTGCTCCTTGGCAGGTGAGGCAGTTAACTGCAGACAACCACAGCAGATAGGTTAATTTGATTGGATATTGCTTAACGTCTCATATTTATGCAACTTGGCTAATCGAGACGAAGGGAGGGACGTAAGGGATGACGCGGGGGGACAAGGGGTGGACAGGCCTGTGCTGGTCATAACCAGCCACAAGCGAATGGGGAGGGCAGGGGTTCCCCCACGTCGTGGTCGTCTCCGTCTGTGTCATCATCCGTCCGTGATGTCATTGTCGTCGCCGCCGTGGAGGTAGGTAGGTGGTAAGACTGATTGTGTTTCTTGTTTATAATAGCTGCCCCAGTTTCAACTACAACGTGTCCTCCGCTGACCTCCCAAGATGTGGATATATCCTGCTCCCTGGCAGGCGAGATAGTAAACTGCAGCCAACCACATCAGTTTGAGACTGAAGCTCGCCTAGCTTGCAAGCCAGGGTTTGTGGTTCCTACTAGTGTCAGGTATAGGATGGTCACCTGTCTCAGAAGAGGCAAGTGGAAACGTCCAATTCTTCACGTGCGATCCAGGTTTGTGTTCACATGTGACAGCCTGTACATGTTTTCATTTTGTACTTGATACTTGAAGAATCTGTGAAAATAAAGACGGTGCACACACCAACATAAAGCATAACTGTAGGTTACCACAGCAGGCAAGTGGTGAGACTGACTGTGTTTCTTGTTTATAATAGCTGCACCAGTTTCAGCTACATTGTGTCCTCCACTGATCTCCCAGTCTGTGAACATATCCTGTTTCTATGCAGGCGAGATAGTAAACTGCAGCCAACCACATCAGTTTGAGACTGAAGCTCGCCTAGCTTGCAAGCCAGGGTTTGTGGTTCCTAGTAGTGTCAGGTATAGGATGGTCACCTGTCTCAGAAGAGGCAAGTGGAACCGTCCAGTCTTCACGTGCAATCCAGGTTTGTGTTCACATGTGTAGTTCATGTCACATGTTTTCATTTTGTAGTTGATAATTAGATAAACAATTTGTAAAAATGAGGAGGGTTTACACATACACACAAAAGATTTTGATTGCAAACCCATTTATGCTAATTACAATGTGTGTAAATTGCCTGGGCACGTCTATACAAACATGTCAATGGTTTCTAACAATTCATACTGAATAGCATGTTTTAATCAAAGTTAAAATCCTGATAGTATTTCGAGGAAGCGGACAGATAATATTGTGCCATGTGATGTATTTTCCACCACCTTGAGATCGCTAGACGTGTGCATGTTATGTCATCAGCTTAGAAGTTAAAAATTAAATTCTGATTCTTTAATTGCATATATGAAACTGAGAAGTCTACGTTTTCCTCTGTAGCAAGACCAGTATTACACGGAATCTGACATATTCTCACAAACTTTGCTGCTTTCATCATTTGCTACAGGTCTAGTCTTCATACATGATGTGATCACATATTTATTATACCTGTACTAAAAATTTTAAACAGAATATAATAGACTGCAAAATTGACTTTGTACAACAAAGATTGGATTCTATAGCGAATCAAGAATAGCTTTACAATGATAATCATAATCAATGCAGCCTTGGATCGTCATCAAGTGGTCATCCGTATAAATACAACACTCAAACATGGACGGCGATGTAGAATACAAGGCGTACACTCTAACATTAAATTATTTGGAATAGACACCAACTATGACCAGCCAACGAGACCAACTCACAGTTGGATCTGTCGGCGTTGTAAGTAAGCTTTGCGTATTCTTATCAGGAGCACGCTCAATATTATTATGTACAGAAACAGGAGAAAGTACTAAGAACCTGAAGCCCAGTTGTCAACGTAACTTAGTGACAATGCCACGGATTGCGAACGGGTTTTCCGCTACACAGTTTCGAGGATCAGCTGTTGATGAGTAGCGTCAGGTTTAAGTGTATCGCGGAATCAACTCATCACCATCTGAACGAGGATATTGGACTTTGTTGACTTTAAACTCTAATGGTAACGAGTCGCATAACATGTTGGCCAGTTCTTGTAACAGACTGAGTGGACGATGTGAAAGATGTGTGTGCGTGTTTCAGATGCCAGGCTGGGGCTACACCGAGGAGGAACTTCTGAGTGAATCCCTCAAGTACCTGGACCTGGCTTATGTGAACTCAAGCACGTGTATTGACTCGATCCCAGCACATCAACAGAGGCCACTGGGCACGGACAAGATCTGCGCTGGTTATGTGAACCAGAGCTTGAGCGTATGTGGGGGCGACTCGGGTGGTGGGTTCGTGTTTCTCCACCCTCGCTCTAACCAGTACTATCTGCGAGGAGTGTCAGCATCTCCTTCCAGCCCTTTGAAGTCACGTCCATTTGCTTCTCCCAGCTCTACTCTGCATTTACCTTGGTTTCACAGTACATCTCTTGGATTCAAGAAAATGATCTTGAGTAAACAATGAATACTTTGACATTTACATCATTTTAAGTTTAATGTTTGTTTTTTATTGTTAAAGGGGTATTTAACCGCTAAACTCAAAAAATATATTTCATTCAGGCTAACTAGTAATGAATTAAGCAATTAACAGAAAAATTATTGGGGCCACCATGACCTCCCAAAAAATTGTCAAACATGACATTTTTCGAGCTAGGTCCCATCGGCAAAAATCTCCCATAAGAAATAAGATGGGGACGATCTTTATGCCCCGTGACCTTGGAGGATTTTGATCCAAAAAAATGTTGGCCATTATTGACGTACTCTACAGCCTTTTCTGTAAATTCTCTATATTTTGTTTTGTAATTTGGGTAAGTAGTTTGGTCAAAATATGCTGATTACCAAGTTGGGGTGTGATTTTGGAATGCATATTTTTGCGTGTTTGAGGGTATATTTGGGCACAGATTCAAGACACGATGTTATAAAGGGGCATTTTAGATTGGTACTATGCTCTAGCATCTATGTGGATAAAAAAAGAAGCAGGTTAAAGCCGGTTTAAGAAATTTCCCAAAACACCAATTTTCGCTAATTTCAGGATCAAAAAAAAAATAAAAAATTCGTGTTAAATCACAGTTGCAAGATATAATTTTTTAAACGGTCATTTTAGTGTAGTATTGTGCTATAGATCACGTGGTAAAAAATAATTTTTGGGGTTTTTAGCCCCTTTAAAGGGACCTGGATATTGCCATGGTTTACATTTATAATTTATTCATATTTTCATTTCAGGTAGTGTGAATTGATTAAAATTCATTTTTTTTTAGAAAATATAACCAGCACTTATTTCAGTGAATGTTTCTACGCTTCCTCTTTATAACTTTGTATTAATGACTTGTATGTTGTATCTTTAAACCATTATCTTTGTATGAGGGTTATATTTTACAGGTCTTTGTATTGAAAGTGAACATAATCCTAATGTTTCATTTTGCTACCTTCTCGTGGTTTTGCCTTTGAGTAGGGAAGTGGTGTATTCCCCAAAACTAAGGGCGAGCTCTGGCCGGCTGGATTGCGTGTTGCAGAGAGAGCTTTCGCGCAACTTTTTATCACACCTTTATTTATTCACACAGCCTTACTCATATTTATTTCTTCTTCTTTTTTTTTTACTTTTTTCTTTTCCATACTTGCCGGCCCTCTCTGCAACGAGCACTCCTCCGTTCCCACCCAGGTTAACTCATCCTTTCCAACATCCTCACTCCTTTCAATTAACCACCCACGTCTTCCCTTCCGTTCCTCTCTTTGGAAAGAAGAAAACATGGTGGTATCCACAATTATGGAAAAACAAAATATGAAAGATTCCAATACACTTGCATGGGCACTGATAACTCTACTGTTGAGTGCCCTAAAACAACATTAACTAACTAACTAACAGTGATTTCTATCATAATTCTCATCCGACAAAATATTAGTCCAATATTTCAAGGCCATTCTAATCTTGATAGATAATATCACAGTCTCAAGTTTGCATGTTTTGTTCTAATGTGTTTCCCTTATATCACTATCAATATCAATATCAATATCAATATCAATATCAATATCAATATCAATATCAATATCAATATCAATATCAATATCAATATCAATATCAATATCAATATCAATATCAATATCAATATCAATATCAAACTATTACTATACTACTGGCATATTATTATTTTGCACTACTCTACTTTAACATAAACACTGTGTATATCATTATTTATCGATCTATCAATCTATCTATCCATCTATCTATCTATTTATTGATTCAACGTTTATCCTATTCAGTTATAAACCTGATTGACAGAGGAGGACAAAGTGTTATCTGTTTGTGACTTTGGGCACTTTACTGGAGCCATTGTCGTCTTCCACTAAGCTTTGCTCTTCGGACGGTGGCCGGGTGCCTGGGCAGCGAGAGAAGTGTGTCAGTGATAGTGGAGGTTGCTTCAAGGTCGTCGCTCTTGGCAGGGCAGTGGGGACGGCGGGAGTTAACATCACAGCTGCATCAAGATCAGTAGATGCTCTAAATGAATAAATGAATCACTCGATGTGGTCGGTAAGGTAGAAAGAAGGTGACGCGTAAACAATGATGTGCTACCTTCGTCTTTGACAGTCTTCGTGAAGGTCGTAAGTCTTTGCTCTGTGAAGTTTTATTTCATTCATTGCAATCCACGTTCAGAAAGATCAGACCTCTATTTGCACGTAGCTCTACAGCAATAATCGGGCATTTTCTAGTAACAAAAGCATCTAAGGTAGCAACAGTTATCAGCAGCTTGGGACAATAACAGGGAATGGAAACAAAGCAACAGATTTGTAGTAAATAATTCTAATACAATATTTTAAAAACTTTATTTCAATGTTATTGCCCTGTATTTCATGGCTAGTTATCAGAATCACCCGTGAACTCTGACACGAGAGTGATAACACAGTGAGGTCACCGCGTGTTGTTCAAAGGCAGTACGTACGTACGTACGTTCGTGTGTACGTATTACGTAAAGTGACGTGAGTTCTTAATTTAATGCATGTGGGAACATTTTTAAACCCACAACGATAAAATTGTCACTTAAGCCCTTTGTCATTAAAAAATGCTGACGCGTACATAGAAAGATAAGGGAGTTCTAGTATGTTATTAAGGACCAAAATCCAAATATATATGACCAATTTTGAGACCAATTTCATCATTTTAAAGTCCATTACAACTAATTTTGATCCTTATGCCCTTTTTGCACAAAAAATGATGACGCGCACATGGGAGAGTAGGGGAGTTTTAGGACGTTGTTTATGACCCTCATTTGGACCTGGGTACAAATTTTCAGCTTGACATTATTTTTGTAAAGGTTTTGCCTAAATTTTGTCTAATATTCCTGGGCTAAACCTTTTCGGTGCCTAAGCCTACCGACGATTAAACAGTGGAGGCGAACCAGAGGTCAATTCATATTATAATATCGAACACCGTCCAAATAAGTCAGTCACGATCAACCTTCGAGCGACATCAGACTCAAAAATTTTAATAGGGATCAACTTTGATAATATCTTTAGTATATTATTGCGAAAATAAAGCAATTTTGGTAAGTACCCGATACCGAACCCATCCCGAAATTAATTGCTACCCTCACACCAAAAATCAATATAATTAAAACAAAATTGGAAAGAATATTTCTTCATGTGGTAAAGCAATGTTATACTTTACTACAGCTGTCCGCGGTGACTCATACGACTGGGGTACAGTGCCAAAGAGAATGACACTTGTGTGACATGAGTTCGAATCCAACATTAGGCATGGGCTTTTGTAATTGTCCTCCGTATCGTATCGAATAGCAATATTATTACTAAAGTCTGTCCAGCCTTGAGGAACATAATAGTGACCAGTGACTGCCAAGACAAGTATCGATCTCCCCGTTCATTCAGTGGCGTAGGAACTATCTTTTTAGTGGGGGGGTCACACTCAAGTTGACTACGAGGTTGAGTGGGTAAACCGGGGTCTGGGGTCTAGGGCGAAGCACCAGCCGCCGGAGGCTTTTTCGCCGTAGGCGAGATTTTTTTAAAAGGTGCCCTTGATAGGTGGCCTAAAACCCGTTTTCGGGCGAATTTTAATTATGAATAGGGGTTACATTTTGAAGCTAATATTGCATTGAAGATTGATTACCTGACTAAAATCGGTCGACAGTCTGCTTGGGAGGTGAAAACACTGCACACAAAATATAATGAATATTAGTCTAAAATCAGATCGCTAGTCTAGTCTCGCAAATCACGTCTCTTACTGAATCTTTCTAAAAAATGTTAACAAAAACCTTCCTTTTTGTTTGCAAGCCCGACTGTAATAAAAATCCTTAAAATCACCCAATAAGCTATAAGTTAGAAAATGACACCCATACCTGGCTTGACCCCCCCAGTGGGGGGGGGGGTCAAGCCAACAAGTGGGGGGGGGAGTTTCCCCCCCATCCCCCCCTCGTTCCTACGCCCCTGCGTTCATTGTATGTCTGCTGCTAGGCTTTTCATTCACCAACCTTTGTCGGGCCTAGCGGTTGATAGACAATGAACGGGGCAACCAATAATGGTATCGTCCGTCGAAGGTCACTTTGTACCTCAAGGATGGACAGACTCTAGAGCGACTTTAAGCAGAAATCATCATAATCACCATTAAACTTTTGAAATCCAAATCTACACACACACAAATATTCAATTTGCACATTGCACAAAATTCTGACATGACATTTTTTGTTTTTGATTCCAGCTGTTGTAGTCCGGAGGATTACTGTAAGAATCGTGCATTTTGGGGTAGAAGCATGAAATTTGGCACACATCCTCCACACACCCATAGGATCATTTTAAGAAATAGAGGCATTTATGATCGGCCCCAGGGGGGGCATGCCCCCCTCCCCCCTGAATAAGTCCCGAGTATTTGTGTAATAATTAATATGAATCGTGCATTTTGGGCTAGAAGCATGAAATTTGGTAGACACACTCCACATACCCATATGATAATTTTAAAAAATAGAGGCAATTCTGATCGGCCCCAGGGGGGGCATGCTTCCCTCGCCCTGAATAAGTAACGAGTATTTGTGTAAAAATTAATTGGAATCGTGCATTTTGGGCTAGAAACATGAAAATTGATGGACATTCTTCACATACCCGGGCCATAAGATCATGTTGATAAATGGAGTCATTTCTGACCGCCCCAAGAGGGGCATGCCCCCTACCCCCTTAATAAGTCCCGAATATTTCTGTAAAAATTAATAGGAATCGTGCATTTTGGACCTGAAGCATGGAATTTGGTAGACACACTCCACATTCCCGTAAGATCATTTTCAGAAATAGAGTCATTTATGACCGGCCCCAGAAGGGGGTGTCATTTGACCCCCTGCATGATGGCTGCCATGGGACGGCATCATTCGCATTCCTTTATCGCCAATATCACAATACATTTTCCTTGTAAAAATATGCAAACATAGTAACATTATGTGTAATACAATGACGTCACCTAACATAATAATGATTGAACATTATTAGAGGCATAATTTGCCCCATGCCCCCAATAAGTAGATTCTCGTGTGGTCTTTATTTTCAATGCCCATTACAAAATTCCTAAAGAAGATTTTAATGCCAATATGATTTTCTTATTTCGATTAGATTTCATTTCCTGAAATTAGAACACAAAATGATTGGATAAACATTATACAATCTTAAAGTTACGTCATTTCCTTGAAAACAGGTACAAAATTAACTTATTTCTTTGTTCTAAATTAAGGGAACAACTGCAACAAAAATACATATATTTATTTCACCGTTATAAAGTAATCTTGATATTAATAGGCATAGTCATAAGGTCAAATTAGTCAACTAGTTTTGTCTGATTTCTCTACTCCTGTTCGCATCCACCGCGCGTACGGGAAACATGGAGTTGGAGAGCAACTTGAGTTGGGGGAATGTTTTTAATTTTAATCCGTCTGCCCTTACGAGTGAACAAGTCCCTGCTACAATCATAGACCGTGACTTGAGTGAGACAGTGAGAGCTGCATCTGTGGTAAAGGAGTCCCACAAAATGCTCCATTATTGGCAGTACGGACTCAATTTAATCGGTTTTAGCGACGTTAGACAGCACAAGCAGTGCTTTAGTAGTCAAGGAAACGGCCCCACTGTTTCAATGCTTGCAGTTTGGTTATCCTATTGAAAAACGAGGATGTATCAGAAGTCACAACCTGTGAAAGTATGGAACACTAGTAGGGCTTTGCATCTTTCTTCTTTCAGCACCTGAGCAATTTGAGTACAGTTGGTGTAGCCGTGTAGCGGTAGTCCTTTCCTATACCAAAGGTTACCCACAGGTTGTCACAAGCAAGTTGGAAATAGAAGACCTCTGCTAAAACCACAACATCTATGTCGAAACTTTGCACTGCAATTCTCCTTTACCCCTGTTTAACTCCATCTGCCACGTGAAGAAATATCCAGGTGCTAGCTTCCTTATGCGAACATGGGGCGACCCACATAAAGCGGTGTTCCTATGAGTGCAGAGAACGTCTTCTCCATCCGTGACAAGAAGCATCCCAGGAAAAGGAGCTGTTGAAAGACGGATGCTTAGCAAATGAAACAATTGCTGCAAATTGTAATCGACTCGAAGGAACCCTTCCAGTTTGAAGGAGTTTTGTGGTTTTCTTTTACTTGGATGAGAGTTTCTTTCCCCTCTTCTCTAGATTAGAAGCTTTCAAGCTAAATGGAATGTAGCTGTCAAAGACCACATCTACCCTGCGTACAAAACCGGAAAATTGCTTCCCAACATAATGAACGATCTTGTCACTGTAGTCGCCAAAAGTATCGCCCTTTCCTGGCTGGACCATGTGCACTGCAGCAGCTCCGTCAAAGACTGCCATATCAACTTTGGGTGAATCTAGTGCGGTGTTATGCATTTCGTCAGCTTACTCACCCTCCAAATTAAATGCTCTTGAGTTGTTGGGAAGACGCTCAAGACACTTCAACAGGATAGCTTTGTCACGGGAGTTCCTTCGTCGGACAAACTCTGGAGAATACTCCCGATTTTCGAGTTGAAAGAATGTTTCAATACCTCCCTGGCGAACTTGGCAACCTATGTATCTTATTAATTTTAACATAAACTCGGGACTTACTCAGGGGGAGGGGGGCATGCCCCCCTCTCCCCGGGGGCCGATCAGAAATGCCTCTATTTCTTAAAATGATCCTACGGTATGTGGAGTGTACCCACCAAATGTCATGCTTCTAGCCCAAAATGCACAATTCATATTAATTTTTACAATAATACTCGGCACTTATTTAAGGGGGAGGGGGGCATGCTCCCCGTTGGCCGATCAGAAATGTCTCTATTTTTTAAATGATCTTATGCTTATGTGGAGTGTGCCAACCAAATTTCATGCTTCTGGTCCAAAATGCACAATTCTTATTAATTTTTACAAAAATACTCGGGACTTATTCAGGGGGAGGGGGGAATTCCCCCCCTGGGGCCGATCAGAATTGCCTCTATTTAAAAAAATAATCTTATGGGTATGTAGAGTGTATCCACCAAATTTCATACTTCTAGCCAAAAAGGCATAATTCTTATTAATTTTTACAGAAATACTCGAGACTTATTCAGGGGGAAGGGGGGCATGCCCCCCATTGGCCGATCAGAAATTCCTCTATTTCTTAAAATGATCTTATGCTTATGTGGAGTGTGTCGACCAAATTACATGCTTCTGGTCCAAAATGCACAATTCTTATTAATTTTTACAAAAATACTCGGGACTTATTCAGGGGGAGGGGGGAATTCCCCCCCTGGGGCCGATCAGAAATGCCTCTATTTCTTAAAATGATCCTATTGGTATGTGGAGTGTGTCCACAAAATTTCAGGCTTCTACCCCAAAGTGCACGATTGTTATGATTTTTTACAGTAATCCTCCGGACTATTGGTTCTAGATCTGGCAATTATTGCATTTTCTAAGAACTCCGGATATTGTCGTTTGGAAGAACGACAATATCCAATATATCCAATATCCATTCGTCCGGTTCAACGCTGCGACCACTAAGGCTACTTCCCCGGAAGTTTGCAGCACTAAGGTTGAGCTACGCATCATTTCAGATGAAACACAGACCTCTTACTTTTCGTGGTTTTTGTTGATGTTGGTGGTGGTGGTTTTTATTTATCTATTTGAAGTTAGGTATATTGTGTTTGCTGTTGTAGTTGTAGTTTTATTGGCGTTGGAACGCGGTAATCGTTTTTATTAAAGGGTAGAAGAAGTAAAAAAGAGTTTGAGAAGGAGGAAGAAATAGATGTGGATGACGAGGAGAGTATTGGGAAGTTTCGCCGAGTGTCAATGTGTGTCAGGCTACCTCGCTCATTGTTTGTTAGCCTAGAGTGTTAACAGTTCGGAGTTGCGCAACGACACCAGCAACGGTACCCGACCATTATTTGACTGCGCTGTACCATGGCACCTATATTGTTTGATACGGTTCTACATTTAATTATTGTTTGTTTTCTATCTCTATTGTGTTTATGGTGTTTTGTATCTAGAATCTTAAGCCGTCCACGTCACACAGGCGAGCCAATAAACCTTGTATCTTAAATATAATTAGCTACTTTCAATTGATGTGACCTGTCCTTCAGGAAGATCAACATTCCCCCGAGATCCCAAGTATGAACACACTTTTAATCCCCATGAGTTTCGTTCCTTCAAACAGGTCAATAACTTTAATGAATTTCTCTCGATTTGGATCGTCGGGTGTACAATTCAGAAGTTAAATAGTTACCGCCTCGGTGGTCTAGTTGGCTAAGGCGCCTACCTTGTATGTGGGAGACTCGGGTTCGACCCTGATCGGGATGGATTTTTTAAATTCTGAATCGTATTAAATATTGACTTGAATGTAGTCTATTTTAGAGCTTGATTTCTTTAAATATGGAACCGTTCCGTTTTTTCTAAATCTTTGGTTCCCACATTGCCTGCATTCTGTTTTATATCAACCCAATTAATTTCTTAATAGAGGTTATGTGTTTTCATGACGGCTTTGCCAATAGAGATTTTGATATGACTGACAATTGTTGTTTGTAATTATAAGAATAACATATTGTTTGATGGTTGCAAGGGGAAGGTGTTGGAGAGACACTGGAGTCTGTCTACGGATCTGGAAGGGAACGAACTACGAGGTACGTGCCTCTTCATATTGTATTAATTATTTCTAAATCGTAATTAGTATCTTTATTCTTTAGTTATCTACCGAGATGTGGTTATTTTACTAGTCTTTCTTTAGATTTCAGATTTTTTCGCAATGTGTAGGCCTATTTCAGATAACAGAATAAATAAATAGAACGGCATTTTTTTTTTTTATTATTAGCAATGGGGATCTTTTAAAGCTTCACCATCGGAGTGCAGCAAGACAACGAGGGGTGTTAACTAACATGCTGCTCTATATTTCAACATAAACTGCATTCGTATATTTTGACGTACGGTTTTAAAGAACTTATTAATATTCATATTTATTTCTCGATTTGGTTACTCGGGAAACACTCCCGTAGGTGTAATTGTTATTATTTACTACGATTCAGAAATTAAAAAAGTCCGCCCCAACCGGGAATCGAACCACGGATCTCCCACATTCCAGACAGGTGTCTTAACCACTAGACCATCAGGACGGGTACATTTTAAGCTCTGAATTGTAGTTGGATTAAACATCTGAATGGATGGAACAGTACTGCAACGAATATTTGCTGCCTTTGAACTGACCACCAAACATAAATTATAATGTCATTACCTTTACGCAGGTATGAGCAATTTTTTTTTAATTTCTGAATTGTAGTAAATAATTCATATTCATGTTATTATACAACATTGATGGTAATGCTCACCAAGATTGACCTTTTTGTTACCGTAAATTGCCAGAAACAATCAGAATTGAGAATTTTTAGAAAAAAGCCAAATTGTTTTGTTTGCAATGTTCACACTTCTATGAAATTATTTAACGCAATGGAGATGTGTTTTACACAGTAAAAGGTGCCCGAGAATTAGGGGATACCTTAACTATTACCAAAATGGATTAAGTGCAAGGAAACTGGGAATATTATGTTTTAAGGAAACTTGGCAAAGGTGGGAGAGAGAATAGCACGCAACAAACAGAATTGATTTAACTAGGAAAACGCTTAAGTCCCGCCGCGTTGTTGGATGAGCGTAATTGGTGCATTGAGCTGCCATGTGTTATGCGGATTTTCTGTTGTTCCGTGAAAAAATTATTACTAAGTTCAATTTTTTTTTAATTAAAAAAAATAAAATAAAAAATAAACTAAAATTTTAAAAATTTTATTTAATCGTAATTTTAAAAAAGAAAAAAATCGAAAAATTGGAATTTTTTTAAGAAATAATTATTCGATTGCGCTCGAATTTCACACGAATAAATAAATTAATAAAATTAAGGTTCTGTGAAAAACTTATTACAATATAATCAAGCATGTAGGTGTAATAAGTAAAACAATTGTCTTAAAAAAGAAAAAAAAACACAACATTTCTATTTTCATGAAAAATAATTTTTCGATTGCACTTAAATTTTACACGAATATCTTAATTCATAAAATTAAGTTTCTGTGAAAAAATCATTAAAATCGGATAAAGCATGTAGTTGTTATAAGTAAAATAAATTTTCAAAAAATCGAAAAAAATCGTAAAATTGCGATTTTCATGAGAAATAATTTTTCGATTGCGCTCAAAAATGTGGCAGTTCTAAGTTCAAAGATTTCGAAGGTCTCCATAAAATTTCATCGCAATCGGAGTATCGGTTTAGCCGGAATCGTGCTAACAAACAGACAAAAATACAGAAAGAAAAAAAAACATTCCGGATTTTTTTCTCCAGTGTAGTGAAATGAAATCTTCGCTTCGTTTGCTACGCTCGCTACGCTCATCCAATAACAATAATTTTTACATAAAATATTTTTCCAAAGACAAAAACACGATAAAAAAACTATAAAAACATTCATCAAACCCTCTTATACGCCATGGTTACGCCTTACGCGTAAAGTCAACGCAACGGGAACAAGAAGAGGTTGCTCCCGTTGCGATGAATTTTCCATTTTCTAAAATATGCAACTATGTAAAAATATAGTAAATGAAATTGAAACCTGGTGCTATAAGAACTCCAAAACAATTTTTTTTCAAATTTTTTGATCGGGCACCCGGCATATATTGCATCTTCAAAATAGTATCAAACTGCAATTGTATCTAGCACATCGTTCAACGTAGATTGTTGTGTTTCTGTGACATTTAAGTTTGACTGTTTTTCTACGCTATAACAAAGAGAAAACATAGGATTTTTCGGAACCGTGTCCCCTGAGAATTTTTCCGTTTTCCGGTACAAATTGACAAAAAGTACCGGTTATCTAAAAAATTCGTGGAACATACCAAATTGTAAAATCCCAAGTTTTCTCTTTGTTAAAGCGTAGAAAAACAGTCAAATTTAAATGTCACAGAAACACAGCTATCTACGTTGAACGATGTGGTAGATACAATTGCAGTTTGATACTATTTTGTAGATGCAATATATGCCGGGTGCCCGATCAGAAAAATTTGAAAAAAATTGTTTTGGTGTTCTAATAGTGCCAGGTTTCAATTTCATCCACTACAATTTTACATAGTTGCATATTTTAGAAAATGGAAAAAACAGGGATGGAACAGCCTTGCTCAACTGTGGTGTATAGAAGAGTTTGTTACATAAAGCAATTATGTTTTTTGTTGTATGTTGTTCTACATAAAAATATCTGTGTCATGTGCATTTTAGAATTCACATATTATGCAGTTTAATTTTTTTCTCCAGAGCGTTGTACATCTTAATTTGAGTTCTTACGAGCGTGCTTGTACATGTCTGTCTCGTGAAGACTGTTAAATTAATGCAGCCGAGATGGAACCGGTCAACCACTATGTTATCGATAATCGAATAATGTCCAAGTAGCACTCCCAGCCCTAACTCGCACATGTTTCGTATCAAGAAATTAATATGGATGCTTCTCTTTACATGGGCGTATTAGGCAATAAAACAAGGAAACAATGACCACCTATTATTGGAGATAGTTTAAGAATTTTTACAAAACAAGTTTTGCCAAGATAATATTAAGATAATAATATGCTCTTGCAGATTATGGGATAATTATATTGAGGTTGATCTGACGTCATACAGGATTAGCCATTTATTTTCTTTGACTTAGCCACAACGTTCTATCCAACTTCTTCACAAGGACACAGAAAATGGAATACTGAAATCAAAATGTTATTCTATGATTAATTACTAGGAAAACGCTTAAGTCCCGCCGCGTTGTTGGATGAGCGTAATTGGTGCATTGAGCTGCCATGTGTTATGCGGATTTACTGTTGTTATGTGAAAAAATCATTACTAAGTTGAAGATATTTTTAAAATAAATTAAATTTAATAAAAAATTTAATTTAATTTAATAAAAAATTAACTTAAATTTTAATTTTTTTTTATTATTCGTAATTTTAAAAAAAGGAAAACATCGTAATATTGAAATTTTCATAAGAAATAATTATTCGATTGTGCACAAATTTTACACGAATATATTAATTCATAATATTAAGGTTCTGTAAAAAAATCATTACAATCGGATAAAGCATGTAAGTGTTATAAGTCGAAGAAATTTTTAAAAAATCGAAAAAAATCGTAAAATTGCGATTTTCATGAGAAATTTTTTTTCGATTGTGCTCAAAAACGTGGCAGTTCTAAGTTTAGAGATTTCGAAGACCTCCATAAAATTTCATCGCAATCGGAGTATCGGTTTAGCCGGAATCGTGCTAACAAACAGACAAAAATACAAAAAAAAGAAAAAAGAAAAAAGAAAAAAAACATTCCGGATTTTTTTCTCCAGTGTAGTGAAATGGAATCTTCGCTTCGCTCGCTTCGCTCGCTACGCTCGCTACGCTCATCCAAAAATATATTACTCCGTGCCAAAACAGCTATGTTTTCCTAACCAAATGCAATGATGAATCATTTCGTTGACAATAACATAAAACTACAGGACTTTATCTACTTTTATTATTAAACTTGCAAAAAAAAATCCGTTCACATTTAAATATTATCCCTGGCCAGTAAAATATATGGATAATTCTTAACTTAAATGATAAATTTTAAATACACAGGTTGAAATAAACATGAAACACGTAACTCGAGTTGAAGAGTGCATCTTCATACTGTGACGCGAAAAACTGCAGCTCTAGTGGTTCTCAGACGGACACAGACAGGCCACGTACAAATGTTTAAGCTGTGGGGTGTGTTCTCATGTGCATGATGAGGCAGCTCTTCAGTGAGAACCTTGAGGGACACAGAGCGCACGCATGAGATTTTAATTCGTAATGTGTCCACCTATGATTAGCGAGGTCTTGGCGTGTAGAGAATCGTGTAGCACAGTCAGGCACAGTGCACGCGAAATGTCTCCCTCCGGTATGTGTCATGGTGTGCCTGGTGAGGCTGGCTTTCTGTGTGAACCTTGAGGGACACAGAGCGCACGAAAATGGTTTCACTCTGGTATGCGTCATGGTGTGCCTGGTGAGGTTGTCTTTATAAAAGAACCTCTTGGGGCAGATAGCGCAGGCGAAGCGTCTCTGTCCCGGGTGGGTTCTCTTGTGCTTGACGAGTGTTTCTTCCTCTGTGAACCTTGTCCCGCAGATATCGCAATTGAAGGGACTATCGTCGCGATGATTCAATACTCTGTGGTTGGAAATGCTCAAACAATTAAATTCCGTCCCACATTCTCTGCCGTGTTAAACGAACGTTCTCTCGGGTTTCGCAGCTTCCACT